>DWDX01001562.1:0-18165 GCA_018245675.1 Agara michaeli | reverse complement strand
CCTAACGGGGTAGGCAGAAAGCACCGAGTGCTAAATATCTCTGTCCTTGCAAACCTGACGCGCTTCGTCTACATTCATCGTTCTCTTCATGCATACACGTCGGTTTCGGAGACTCTTGACTCCTCGAAAGATATTTACGAAATCTCCGATAAACTAACAAATAATCAAACACTGTAATCGAACATAAGAAACATAATCATAAATCCCTTTTGCGACACTTTCCCGCGCGGCGTTTTCCATTTGCACTGTTTAATTACATTTATAAGTTAACTGCGGACACGCATTAGTTCAAATAATAAATATTAATCGAGTAATATGCAGTAAAACTTTCAAGACTTATTGAAACCAACAGTAAATATTGAGGAGAGATAAATTTATCAAATTGGCACTTGCACAATATACCGAAGCCTAGATCAGCATTAACGGCACGCAGATATCAATTAAAAGGGAGTTATTCATAAGGCGAATAAACCCATACATAATTTAATGCGAAGCGAGGCAAATTGAGTGGCAAAACGAATTTCATTTGAGCACCCTGTACGTTACACCATAAAACAAATTTCAACCTTATTGTCTATGGCTAGAGTTGCGAATGGAATCCTAATTATAATTTCGTCTTAAAAGGCGAACGTGACAGGTAGGTAGATGGTAGCTTACCATTATCATTTGACAGCAACGCCGAGAGTAGCGACTTTAAGCCAAGTATCAAAATCGGGCTCTGAACCCTTATATTATTTATGAGGCGACTTCACTTTTAATCTTTAGCAGTAAGGAATACAGGTCAGAGCAGTCGTTAAGCTACTGAAAGGACTGCAAGTGGTGTGGGTACTATAATATCTTGGGATACCTTCACTCGCGGCCATCCCAAACTAGCCAAAGCCTGAACTAAGCAAGCACTTTGTCCTGGCTGACAATCGAACCCATGACCTCCGGCCTAGCAATTAGGGTTACTTTAATCGACGAAGAGGCCAGTCAAATTGTTATATTGAGGAACTCATTACTAAGTTGCTTACCTCACCGGGAATAGTACACGGAACTTTAAGGCTGACACGGTAACCATCGGTCCGGATGTCGTCAATCTCCCAACCAGTAATGTAACAAGTTCTGTAGCTACACGCCATTGCCTATATTACAAAACTAGAATTTAAGTAACGTAACGTTTATTAACCCGCACATGAATGTTGTGTAGATACCGACGAACTTTATGAAGCCGCAATATGAAACAAGAACGCGGCCAGCGGGAATATTAACAGCAAATTAATTGTCGTATAAACTCTAGGGATTAATCCGAAGCTGCCGTCATGCAGCATAAAATATAGGACATGTCGCGAATGTAATTGGTAACTTAACCCGTTCTCCGTCATATATAAAACTATAAAATATAATTGAAGTGTACAACCTATACCGGAGATATTTCAACAGGTTGAAATGATGAAATCATATTATAATAGGCATAACTCTAAACCACTGTTAGACATTACGGATTAAATAAAGTACATATAATACAATTAGGATATTGCTATGTCAGAAAAAGGATCATATAGCTTGTTATTTGATAAACACAAAATTAATTTCTGTTTTGTTTAAGATTATATCACCCAGGGCGGAATTTATCCACTCATTGACGGATCCCATGGCTCAATGACGACTCAGACTACGAAGCCGGAGATTGTAAGTTCGATTTCTATCTTGGACAAATATGCAGATGTGTTTGTTCTGGGTGTACATTGTCTTACATCGACGTTATAACTAACAATATTTAAATTGTAATTTATAAAACGCACGTGGCATGTCAGAGGTGCGTGCCAGGATTTGAGCCTACAACCCCGGCGTCGGAGACTGAATTTAAATTTCTAGACTATCACTGCTTTCAGGAATACCTATATCTAAATGAAAATGCTCATTGTACAATGTCCTTATTCTATATAATGAACGTTTCAAGATTCGCATAATCCTTACATCTACAACCTTGAACACACCAAGATGCTCTCGCTGTGTTCACAGAGAGATACCATCAAAGTAGAACAAAGACGCTCACATGAATACATGTATGATATTACTAAGGAACCACGATTGGAAGGCACTTTAGACATTTCCAAAATACTCATATTTTTTGTCAATTATCTTAACATATAGGCAACTTCTTATCCTGAAATTCCCGCGGGATAGCGATTTAAGCGGGTGAGATGGGCGTGGCGCACCTCGTTACTTGTAATATTGATAAATCCCTTTTTCCGTTGCATCGAGAACTCGTAGTGCGCCGGTCGCCAGTTTATCGGTCAATCTGGAGCGGGACTATGAAAATACACAAACTCACTAACAAACACACGTCTGTCCGTCTGTCAGCTGCTCGTGTGTGCGCATGTCGACAACAATTAGTCCAAGGTCGACGGTTTTGTGCTAATGTGGACTATTACTAACGTTCGCTTCTCATATATGGAAGATCTACTTTACACCTCATTTCTTCATTATGGTGATTAGCGTCATTCCTTACTTATAGCGTCTGGATGTAAACCTTCGTCTAATACCTTCGTACCTCGCGAACCTCTACGTTACAATAGCCGAAGCTAATGATCAAAAATTTCGAACAAGTACGAGATTGGTTGAACTGTCCCAAAAGTAAGCGACAGATAAGCCGTTTTCCAATAATCATTTTCTTTAACTGTTTTTTCCATATATTTGTCTTTTTACATTTCCACATGTACCCTACATGTATTATTTTTCATACATTTGTCATTTTTTTTTCCCTTTAACCGAAAATTATTATTATTTTTTATACATTTTTATATCTTCCATTACTCTCTTTAGATACCGCCTGTTACCTGCACATCAAAAATTCAACCAGTACAAAATGCTATTTATCATTAAGCTACCTTTAGCATCGCAAACTAGGGTTCAGTAAACCTTAAAATAAACATGGATAAGAAAGCCATCAAATCCTCTAGTGTTGATAGTGTTTTTATATTTGTATTTGTATATTTCTACGGCATCCTAATGAATGTCTATAAAAATAAACACTAATCCTTTGTCCGCCAGCTGACCTTGAGCCCGACGGTGACATTGACGCTCACAAAGACAGCGATTGTAAAAAGATAATTTAGTAATAACACATTTCTGTTCCCATATGTTTATATAAATGTTTGTTTATTCATATTTCGTGCGCTACCATAACGTTAGTCCGATAGCGATAAAACTATATAAAACTTGCGCTTACACTAAATAATTTCGATTTTAATTCACACACATTGACCGGTATTTATTTTACAAATACTTTAACTTCACCATAATATTACGTCAATCGCTATTGAGTTCAATTATACTTAATAAATAATAACCGCTCATTTAAACAAAAACCCTCCACTCCAATGTTTAGTACATCTTATGTTAATTGCACCTCAACGTAGATAATTAATTGATCAGCTCTGAACCTGTTTATTTGTCGGCTGCCAAAAAAACTAATATACGAGTTGCGTCGGTAAACTTAACCAAGAAAACTATCCCATAACTACATAAAGTCACGCTTATTATCCAAAGGTGTAGGCAGAGATCTTATCTTTAATTTTACCTATCGTGGAAAAACCGATAATTTGTATCAATATGGTTTTCATTTTAGTTTCGTTTATCATCCAGTTCAGAGAGGATATCCATGTCTATGATATTTTGGAAGTCCACGAAGATGCTGATACTGATAATTATAGTAATACTGATCCCGATCCAGTTTCTGATTCTAATTCTGATGCTGATTCTCGTGCCAATGGTGATAAAGGTGTTGATTTGAATCATGATAATGAACCAAGCCACAAGCGTTTCAGCGTGATAATGACAGCGCAACTTGTGAAATATAAAAGAAACGGTACAAATGATTCCGCAATCTTCCGATGCGCTGTTTTGTAAATTAGGCAAGAAATACAACCTTAAAGCGGTACGTAAAACGTTAACCACACGTGGGCGTGGCCGTTCGTCCCTCTTGTAGTAACCGAGCCTATAACAATTTGTCTCTATTTATAAACTTAATATCTTACATCCATTAGCGTGTAATTAATAACACCTTATTTGGGATTGATTTATTGGTGGAGCGTCGTATAAAAACAGCAGTAAAATGACTGTTAAAATTAGGTTTATTTGCCGGAAATGGTTTGTATCGTTTATTGTGCTTGTAAATTGACAAATAATAGTATAACTCTGGCCTTCGAAAGTCTTTGAACTGCGAACGGTAAGCCATTTAATAGTCGTCTACGTCATATCGTTCTGGGTACACCAGCGCCACTGAGCAATGTGCTCCAATGTAGCCGTAATGTAAAGTGCTCTCAGCTGTATTATCAGTGTGTACGCGTGCATCTTCACGACCCCAAGTCTGGTGCGCTCTGCTGATTTCAAGTAGATGTCAATAACTGAAACTCGGATTGAATTGATGTTCCAGCTCCCCCCACTCCCCTCCACGACCCCTACTTTGTAACGCTTTGTGGTTATTTTAATGAACTCCGGCTGAGTGAGTTTACAGTTTTTAGATAAAAACGGTCCGTTTATAGAGACGCTCGAATCATATTGTAAAAATGTTGCGCATCAAGTTTGTAGCTTCATCAGTTTGCTAACTGGAGGATATCTCAAACTACTAATCTAACTAATCTCTGTACTAATTTTCTGTTATAAATCTTCCTGTATTTATAGTAATCGAAGCCACGAGTCCGGCTCAGCAGGCAGGTTGCCTGACCGCTGACGTCACGAGTCATTCAAATGATACTAAAGTAAAAGCTTACCTTATTGTTATTTTACAGTAGTGCGTGATCTCTGAGACTGTTGCCAACATCTAAATTTGAACTTTTTGATTAGTCTAAAATGGAAACTGATAATGAATATATCTAAAGACGCGTGGGTTTTATAACTTATTTAGCAAATTCATTGCTGTCTTTTTTTCATTAACATTTTCATCATATGCGTAGAACTAATTATTTATATTAACGACGACGAAATGTTACTTGTAAAGAATGAATGATGCGGGAACTAATTGCTCCACTTATGCGGGACATCGGCAACAATACATTAAAACAAACAATAGAACAATAAAGGTATATATTTTACTAACCGTTACCAGCGGCTTCGCCCGCGCCCCGTTTATTATTATAATTATTTTATATTACCAATAAAACATTCGAAGTACATAAAAGAGTAATACAAAACTTTGGGATTAAGCAAAACAAGAGTGAACAGGCGTTTTCTAGGCAAGCCTGCTAGATCCTAGATGGTACCTCACGCATCATGAAATTAGCTCACATTCCAACGCAAAACCAATTAGCAATAAAAAAAACAGTTGACAACCCTAATGGAAATACACAACGCAAGCCTTATCATACAATAATAAAAGTAGCAGTTGACAACCCTAATTGAAGTACCCAAGACTAAGACAACAATAAAGATAATATGACACTTGCACATTGTTGCAATACCATCTAACATTCAGACGCACTTAACGAGTAAACATACAATGTCGTTACGACACTAAACACTTGCTCTTAATTGAAATATTAAAACACTGATAACTATCCACGACTCCGTTCTTAACGATCTGTTCTATGTTCGTAATGATGTACCTTTTGATTTAAAAAAGCATAGTTCTCCGTTATTACGTAAAAACATGAAATTGATTCCCTTTTACGACAAGTATCCGCTGTTTGGTGTTACGTTATGTTTGTTAAAAAATAACTTTTAAAAATTTACTCTGTTAAGAAGGTAATATGGACGGTAGAAGGAGATACCGGTAACTTTTATGAGATGTAGCCGTCAACAATATCCTAGAGTTCCATACACGGAGAAAGTCGCGGCGTCCTCTAGATTGCTAATAAAATTACGAGCGAAGAATTCGTTTGTAAAATTTGTAAAATTTACGATACGAATCAAAGTAATATAAAAATTATGATAATTGAGTTAAGAATATAGTGCTCCTGAAAATTCTCGCAAATAATAGATTTCCTGCCTAGTCTCTTGGTAGAGTGATTAGATATAGTGACTGCTAACCTAGAGGTCGTAGGTTCGATTGCTACCCGGTGTAAAAAAAATATATATATAAGTATCATATAGTATTTACATTGACGTTTAAAAATTTGTATACGTGTATGTTTATCGGTCACCATAGTTAATTGCCTCATGTGGAATTAGACCGCGTGTGGAATTGTCCCAATTATTACTGTCTATTATGATAAAGAAGAGTTACATGTTCAAACATTTCTATGGGACTATTAACTCACAAACATCCAACGTGGATAAAGTTGATGAAATAACTCACTAGCAGTAGAGGTTGGAGCTCGGTGACGTTCAGGTGCTACATACATTTTAAATCGTAAACCAAAAACGCCGTGTAAAACGGAACATTGTAAAAGAAGTCTCATTTTACTCGCAGCTAAATCGTGGCTTTTATGTGAATATCAATTCAATTACCGAGAGGCTTGTGGTGTCGCTTGCGCGTCTTTTTTACGTTTGACACGCTTATGGAGTGTAATGAGCGTCGACGCGTCGGCAGTCAGCCGCCGAGCTGCGTCTGGTCCGCTCCGATGCTCACATTGAAGTGTAATAACGCTGAAATGGGTTCACATTTGTTACCGACACTTTTCTCCCATCTCTTTCATTCTCCGTATTTCCTATTTAGAGTACGTAGGTTTTGTGCGCGCTGCTCATCATGTTAATACCGTCCGAAGTTAGGAATCGCTTGTTGATTTTATCTCTTAATTACGTTACATAAATTATCATCAGCATACCGTCTCACGCCAGGTCCCTAACGGGGTAGGCAGAAAGCACCGAGTGCCAAACGTTATCATCATATTACTTAATATTTGAGTATATTAACATTAAGAAATATTCTTTGGAAACATATGATATATTTGAACGGAACAATTCTCCGCTAATCAGCATTGGAAAAGATTGAGGTAGTACGGTCTAGACCTCCTGACGTTGTCCAGTTCCCACTAGTGGGACGTCAGATATGATGTAGCAATTATGCGGATATTTCTTACCTCATAACTGGCAACTTAATTCCATTGAATATATTGTGTGGA
Source organism: Agara michaeli (assembly GCA_018245675.1). Lineage (NCBI taxonomy): Eukaryota > Metazoa > Arthropoda > Insecta > Lepidoptera > Hesperiidae > Agara > Agara michaeli. The sequence continues at coordinate 11,119 of DWDX01001562.1, read as the reverse complement.
AGCAATGAACAGACTTATTAATGCACTTTACAAATTAATATTACATTTATATTGAAAACCGAATATAAAAGGATTCCTTATATATAAATGAATTATAAAAGTGTTTTATTAATCGCTCTGGTATGGCAACATCTTAAAAGCGAGTGTCCCGAGCAGTTGCAAAAGATTCGAGCAAAGTTCTTGATGCAAGATCTGATTTATAGTCTGTCCCCGCGACATAATATTATTATGTTGTTGGGCAATGGGTAGTTAAATGTCGTGACTCGCATCTATGTTGGGGCAAAACTAAATTGGGCAATAGATTTATTACACGAAGGCACATCATTTCAACCTTTCCGTTTAACACATCGATGTCCTACTAAACTGTTTCAACCCTTGTAACGTTCCAGTTCTGGACCTGGAAATGCTGTGATAGTGGGAAGCTTTGGCACCGGCTTAGTGCGAATTGGCGGACTTCACATAACTCAGAAACCATTTTATATTCTATGTATAACATCTCTAAGGTGTACTTAATAGTAGTTGTGTTGCTTCATAAAGCCGCGTAATGACAGAGTCAGCGAATTCCGCAGTTATTGAGATCGTGAGGCTAATATGGCTGAATATCCACCGTCTTTAACCAACCCGAACGGCCAACACAGACACAATGTCGAACACAAATTTCATCAATCACAATCAAAATAAAAGCCTCGTTGCTTTTGTGGTATGTGATTGTTCTTGCGATATATGGTTTGTGATCACTTGTCTTTTAGAGGACTCCAATAATATTAACACTGAAATAAAGTTTCACCGATGACAATGCGATTAAGGCGAAGTCTTGCAATTAAAATAAAAAAAATACGAGAGCGATTAATAATTTTTTTGAAATTTCTAGAAACTCATTATTAATCTAGAGTAGGTAATGCTCAAAAGAAATTCATGTGACCTAAATACAAAATTCAAATTTCGAAAAAAGGAAAAAACAACTACTAGCCGGGTGGGTGGCCAGTAATGATGCATCTACAATAAAAATATCGACATAAATCAATAGAACTGTATTATTACTACAAACGTGCGGACGTCACTAGCGGCGACGCTGGGCCTTCAATAATCCTCGCTGCGAGATCATAGCGTGAAAGGATTTTTCTCAAAGAAAAATAGTTTGAAGTCACCTCATTGAGCGGTTTCCAGCTTTACAGCGCCGCTTTAAAGTTGATAATATGATTTCCGATGCAAAGTTGACAAATCATCAGCAACCAGAGTGTATGCCAATGATATTATGCGTAGACACGCGTACGAACCGCGTCCTACGGCTATTTACTTACAAATCCACCAACCAAAAATGTACCGTAATACAAGTGAATACGATAATCTTTCGGAGTAACGGCCGCTGAAGTACATCCACATATTGGAAACTCAAAAGCAAAATACGGATTCAATTCCGGAAAAAGCACCCGTAACTCAACTTTGTTGCTATGTACAATAGAGATGTAATTAGAATAGAGTTCATTCATTAAGGGGTAGTGAACTGTTTGCTCGCTGCCTTTGTACGCCGGGTGATAATCCGCGAGTGGCGTGCGTGCGCGCGACGTGCCCGGACATGCCCTTAAGGCGGCGTGGCACAGATTAAAAATAAACACTTTTTTAATGAATAAAAGGCGACAGATGACATGAATTCTTGCGGTTTTGCCGCGATGTAAAATGAAAGAATTAATACTGGCAGCGCAACAGAAAGCGCATTTTTTTACAACGAATTAATAAATGTCAGGCTGTGGCTTTACGTGTTCAGTTACGCGTTGACGTTAAGTTATGCGAATGTATTGAATATTTTCATTTTTTCTTTTTTAAGTTTTGCATTTTGTAATATTTGTCTTCGTCAGAGACTGTCGGCATCGAGTAAGTTTTTCGAAAAATCATAAAAACTTACTCAATAAGTTTTTGTATATAAAGGATATTATAATCCGGCTATAACCTGTGACATAATATAATATATGTGTGAACGAGACGAATAATATATAAATAGCGTTATAGGCGAGAATGTATACCTATACATATCTTAGAGAATTTATCACGATTTGACCATTACGGTAACTATTTTAATCTTATCACTCTCCATATGACAAGTTAATGTTTCTAACCAAAAACAAAACGAGTAATTCAATTAGCAGTATCTATTTGAATACTCGGCTTCATCTAACACAATAATATTTAAACGGCGGCCCATAGACAAGAGCCCGTTCCATCCATCACCGTCATACGCCATCATTTGTGCCGAGCCGCCATTCTGCTTCGAGCAATCCCGGTATTGGATCCCGGGCCCCATTGACTAATGGCTCCGACATCGTCCGGGTTGATTTATTAAATAAAATTAACGTCCGCTTGATAAACGAGCTTCTTAGACGCTAATTCGCTGGCGAATCGACTTTGATAAAAAAGCAAAACGCAGAACCTTAACACTCGCAATATCCCATTACAAAGGAAAGATTTCATTTCAATCCAACTTAATCCCGCTTTTGATTCGCACTTATTCCGTTTCTTACAATAAGGACACCCAGATTTGTGTCGGTTTCGACGCAAAAACTACACAAACTTATTCAAACTGTATTTGAATAGTTTCACGGGCAAAAAATATTGTTTTCACGCACGATCTGAGTAGCGGGGGAAATAAATCAACATCTCCATACAAACCCGAACGCCGTAAACTTTGGGGCGCGCGCTAATAAAAACGGGGGCGCACCCCGAAATCTGCGAGACGGATACAATAAATAAACGCCATAATTAACTGTATTCATACATCAAATTACTCCACCGGCCCGCAAATTTGAGTAAACGACACAATAACACGGTACAATGTAACATAATAGGCGCGATTCGTACACGCCTGACAGTCGGGGGCGGCCATTTTGTATTATTATCGACAAAATGGTAGAGGTCAGTGATGTGACGAGGGCGACTGAAATACGATGTTAGCAGCATCTGTTACTTTATTGCACTTAATTGCCGAGCTTTATGGGCGGACAAACAGTGAAAATTAGGAACTAAACGGAACCATTTTATTTCTGACCCTATTTATTACGGCAACCCTCGATTCGATATTCTATTGATAAATCAGACATGAATTACATTTTTCCCTTAGACATATTTTGGAACAACTACAATTTACTATTGCAATTCATTTTTGCTTTTAAAAAACTTTGAGATTATTAAAGTATACATAATATTGTGCAATTGCAATTTTTAAACAAACTTTTGGAATATTTAAAAAATATTTTTGCAAAATTCTTTAACTAGGTTTCCAGTTATGTATAGGCGTACACTTAATACGCCATTGTATCGTTAAAGCGATGATATTTAACTTGCAGACGGTAATTAACCTGCGCTAGGTTCAAAGGTTTAGGGTGAAGGCCGCCAGAACTCTCGTGACGTAATATTTGCCATTTCAAGCCTTGGATTTGAAAATACCGCGACTGTTAATTACAAGTAAAATTAAATACAGCAAGCAAATACATATGTAATACAGCAAGTGTTACATTTCGGTTTTATTGTACACTCGCAATACGATAACACGAAAAGGGCTCCAGAAGAACTCTATCTCTATCCTAACAAACGTGACGTGATTCTTCAACATGGATCACTTTCCGTAACATACGCGCCGGTTTGAGACGCTCTTATTCTCCATCAGCTCGTATCTGACTTATTCGGTTGACGTACGAAAGGCCTGGCCTCCGTTTATATTAGGTAATATCGTATTCGTATTGGGTAATTAAGCTTTTATCAAACAAAGCGGCAGCTTCCTCGCCAAGTGGTGGACGAACAACAACAGTCGTAGCGTTCCGTTTCGCACTGATTCCCGGCAATAGTTCCGAGCGGGAGTTGGCGCCCGCTCAAAATATTTAATGTCGCAACCCAGCCACTCTCTTTATTGTGACGTGTTGGCGACTAGTATGTTGATCCCTTTTTACTAAGTCTTTTGTAGCAGTCATAAAATTCTAACGCTGAGTATGATACGAAGGGATTTTTCTAATATTTATTTTCGTTCGTAAATTAGTAGTAACCACGAGGCCCCCGAAGGAATAGAATACGGATAATCCCAAAAACAAGTTCTTATATGAATCGAAACAGGTAGCAGTTTATACATATTACGACTGAATATTACCAATATGGTTATTAAAAGTAAAATGTTTTACTATAAAAGTATCCCAAACTTTGTTTATTTCATATTTTACTCAAGACTACAATAATTTACAGAAAATTTTATAAGTTAACTTTACATTCCTGAAATTCTTTTAAGACTAAATTTTCTCCCAAACTATAAAAATGAAAAGAGAAAATGTTGAAAATACTCCGAATAGAATGAATTTTTGTAACAGTTAACGGTTCCAGATTAACACCTAAGGGTATTTCTAAGATATCCCCATAGCCAACAACCGGAAGTGAAGCCGGGACGTTATGAAACACTGGCATTTGTTTACTGCCGCCAGTTCCAATATCACTCGTAAATCGCTTCTGAATGTTGCTATTATAAGTTCAGGTTGAAAGGTAAGGCCTCGTTCACGGTCGCTACCTTTGATTTGCGCAAAACGTATTTTGTTTAATCTGCACTCTGCAGGCTTGCTATGTGTGCCTTTTTTAAATTGAATTTGTCTAATGGCAGCTATATTTTTTTCTATTTTACCCTACCTGCAATAAGTAGTTAGAAATTGTAGCGGATATCCATGAGAGTATAGAATTTAAAGAAAGGCCGTGTTTCAATTACATAAATGTGAACGCGACCTTACCGTCAGTTTATTTGTGCGGCCGCTGGCGCGGCGGTCGCGGCGGTCGCGTTACGATTTACGATGTGTTTTGTGACGCAGTCGTTAAACATTTTTCAGAGGCACGAATGACGCCGTACGCAAGGGTTAGATGTATGTCGTAGTTTAATTATAGACGCCACTAGCTAATACGTAACCGGTCGATACAATTCTAACGAACGATTTACAGCTTCCGACAATGTATACAAAACTATTTCCTTCATTGTTCTTGAACAATTGTATTTGTTATAGATGGGACTGAACCCGCAATCTGCGGCTCAGTAGTACATGCCACTAACGACTAGGCCGACAGACCAGAGCATTAATGAAAATTAATGATAATGATGTTAGTATCCATATAATACATGTAGTATTCGCATTACGAAGATATATTCTCGATGAAAACATGAGTACGTTTACTTGATGAATTTAAACAACATATTTACCTACATTTCTATCAATAAGGTTTATTGTTAAATAACACAAGCCTACATAGGAAAATTAATCGAACAATTCAATCTTAAAGAAAAATAAAAGCGTTTTAAAAGTAAGATGAAAGCTCAACCTAATAAATTATTTATATATTTTTTTTTTACTTTTCATCTTCTCTTCCTATCATATATTTACACAAACAGCCTCATTACTGTAATATCACGTTTTAAAATCTGTATATAATTTTTAAGCTACGTAAAAAGCAAAACAAATAAAGAAAATTGTACACACGATGAACACACAGAAAGAAATCAGAAATTTGTTCACTGTATTAATATGTTTATTTCCAATTTTGTAAATGTAAATCTTTCTCACTGTGAAGCTGAGTATCGCTAGAGCCATAACTGCCTGTGCTGGCTCGCTGGGGAATTGGAGAACAAAGCTATTCTGGTTCCACATTTTATTGCAGCTTTAAAAGAAAATCGCCAACACCACTCTGTACTTGTGTTGAAAATACAAAGTTGTTCGTCAAATCAGCTAAAATATCCGCTGGCATGTGATTGAACTACTAAGTATAAACGATAAAGCGTGAATTCATCATACAAAACGTACTGCCTCGATTTAAATAAAACTTCACATACAGAGAGTTTATAGGTCAAAGAGTGACCTTGGAAAGTTCAGGGTTCCTATGCAATTCAGTCTTTACTACTAAAACACTTCAAGTACGCAGTTCTACCTTAGAATAGGTACGACATACGCCAACACAACAAAATAGTTTGGAAATAATTGTAACATGAAAAACGTTAAATGTCGTTACCGTGACAAAGTGTTTGCCACTTAACGAAACCTAAAACACGTACGAGAGAAAAATAATAATAGAGCACAAGATGATTGGCTGACATCAATACAGCGCAGCGTTAAAGACAAAAGAATACCCATTGGCAGTGTAACTTATCCGTCTCCAGCTCTATACATTCAGACGACATTCGACACCTAATACGATTATCTAAATAGCGTTTTATGTAAAGCGTCCCGAGCCGTGGGCGAAATGCATCCGTCAATATAAAATAAATCTCGACAAAGCGTTCGATCTGTCGGCGACAATGAATACCACATTCGCAGCGAGACCCTCCCAAAACAAAACAAAAAATAAAAATACATATAAACACATAAAACTGGTAGAGCAAACAAATCGTACAATATGTACGAAAAAAGGACGTACAAGAAGCGCCGAGTGGGCGGCCGAGGTCTCCTTAAATCAATTATATTGTCACATTAACATTAACGATGTCAATCTAACAAAAAATCGGACATTTCCACGAAACGCAAACGAGAATCGTATCTAAATACATAGAAATAGATATCACTATTCACAGTTCGTTCACGTGCTCGTCACACAAAAGCACATTTCTCTGAAGAGTCGTCCATACAAACAAATGAATGAGTTATAACTTCCGCGGGGAATGAAATTGAAATTAATGAAAGAGTTCGGCCCATTGAAGTAGGTACTGGCTGTAGTTGGCCGCACAAACAATACGTACATGGTGATGTTATTAAAATCCTTTTTGTAAACCAAGTGGCATGCGTGTTGTGTGTTCTCTACCTTGGAGGTTATCTTCCGCTTTATATAACATGCGAACCTCGCTAAAATGAAGCTAAACTGTGCAGTAACAAGCTGACAGTTCAAAACATGTCTCGGAAGATGCAGAAGACCAGATTCCAAAGACATCTCATTCAATTTTTACCTGCGTTTTTTATTTTCGTGCGTACCTCGCTACTTACCTTTATTTTGTGATTATGTTATTTGTCAGCAGTTTGTTTTGCTGGATGACTGGATCCGTTTTGCTTCATTCTCAACGGGAATTAAGTATGTTCGAAAATTGTATACTTCAAATTTTACTATCTGCATCAAGAAATAAATGTTACAAGTTTTCAACATGAATGACCCTGGAATGCAATAGAACTCTTTCTACCCTCTGTGATTACAGGAACGCGCTATCAAAATATTATATTAAACTTTGTAATAAAATTTGTTTCGTAGACTGCATCTACAGGAATGTTAAAAATCTAATTACACGAAAATAAGCGACGACAAAGATGTTGTACATTTTATTATTATACTCGTTACATTCTATGGCTGTCCTTATAAGCAATAGGCTATGAACATCCAAACTTTATACAGGGTTGGCAGATTTCCATTCGGCCCAAGACTTTTATGGCTTGTTTACCATGCGGCCTTTATAATACGTATCGTGCAAATATATAAATACTGCCTTATGTTTTTGCTTCATCGAAGAGATTTTTTTGCATATGAAGTGCAAATCAAATGGGTAACAGTAATAGACTAACAATAATAACACTCGATTTTGCAGAATTGTCCAATCATCTGGCAACCCTAACGATAGAAAATGCAGATGCTATTTAAACATGGCAAGTCAATTGCGAGCGTGTTGCCATTCTTGGCCACATAATTGAGTCGTTCAGATGCCATTGTGCCTATAATTATTCTAGGTTTAATCCTGAAATACTAAAGAATACACCATAAACTTATCAATGTACCCTGTAAGTATGGAATGTCTCCTCGGCCGATATTAAAGGATCTGAGAACAATGATTAAACATGCTATACGTATAATATGCATACTTGACAAAACTAATTTCCATGTGGGTTGGGAGAAATCAGGGATTTCCACCGACTAACGTCCAGTCAAGTTCCGTTCGATTATGCTACTTATATCAAAATGATTATCCACGGTAGTCTGCAAATTCATTTTGCTATTATTTCATTCAAATTGCTGTATTTATTATAAAATATACTTGTCCAATATCTTGCATGTTTTTATTGTTAACTGTTATCGGCTATAAAAGTTAGTCTAGACCTGTGCTTCAAGTTACATAAAATATGGATAAATATAAACAGACGAAGTCTTAGGAAACCGATATTGAACTATAAATGACCATTTGAAGCTAAAAATGGAAGTAAACCCACGTGCTGTCGCTAGCACAGCGCCGCTCACATTCGCAACGAGCTATTCAAAGAGCTGTCTTGGATCATTAGCGGATAAACACCTCAGCACCACAGAGTACGTACCATAGACGAGAACGTTATTCGAACAGATTTTATTACAAAATTTGGGGTTGCACTGAATCATCATCATCACCATCAACATCATCATCGCCAGTGGTTTTTTACATGCAACGCTAAGTGTATCCCCTAACCATCCATCAGTTATCGTATTTTTAATGTTGCCTGTAAAAAAAAAACTTTTTTTTGTTTCGTATTTTTTATTGTTTTTATTTTATTTAAATTGGATAAAAGAAAAGATTCTTTCCTTCTTTAATTCTATTTTGTCTTCGCATTTCTTGTTTTGGTCGTATCATATGGTCACTTTTTCTCTTTCACATTTTTTAAATTAGGTATACCTTCCTTATATCTGATATGCCAACTTCAATGTCGTTTGCTTGTTTCAAAGGTAGAGTAGCAGAAAATGCCATTACAATATGTCCGCCTTTTACACCACTTCTTATATCGTAATGTATTTAAAAAAATACAAAACGTAATTTGTTCATACAAATTAAGCGTCATGCATAAATTTGTCACGACTTTTGGGTTATAATCTAAGTATCCGTGATTTTGATCATTAATATAAGTTTTTAATGTGCTTCAGTGCAATAAATAGACAATAATCAATAATACTTAATTTAAATAATTACTGCAAAATTCAGAAACTCGAATATCACTAATATTTTTTTTCTAATTATAATAAGAATAATGGGACAACTTCACACAAAATACAGCCAATATTCTAATCTCTTCATATAAAAAAAAACATGAATAATTTTGTTATCGAAATTCAAACTTCAACAAAACTTTGACAGTAATAAGTTTGAGTGTTCCGCTTCTGTTTATTTGCACTTTGTTTCTGTACAGACGTCATACAAGAACAAAATAAGCTGAGATATCTATTGTAGAGCTGCAGCTAAAGATGTGTTGTTGTGTTCGGTTATATTTGAACACCTATTTCAAATTGTACTCAACGGTAAAATACATTGTAGCACTTAGCCTGATTTACACTCGACTGTTTCGAACCTGTAATAAGGTCGCCTAGTTTGATGTTTTAGATGATGACTGCTTTTCGTTTAAGCAGCGAAATTAAGCACAGTATCTTCCCATTTTTGTTTCAATCTAAGGTCAGTTGTTAAAATAGCATGTGATAGTACATTACTCAAATATTGTTTTATACATTTAACTTGGTAAATACGAAGGTAAATAAGAAGTCTTTAATCTTCGGCGAGTGTTACGATGGAGAGAGGGTCGTACGGGCACCAGTTCAAATAGAACCGGTTGAACAAATAGAGAGCTTATATCCTTCCGTAAGCACAAGTGTTCCAGCATATCGGTGATCCTTATAAAGAAAAATTATTTCACAAAAATGTTGGATGTCTCTACAAATGTGTTTATGAAATGAACGATATTGGCGTGTTTTTCCTGTGTCGCTCCATATTCGTGTACAGTAGGTTGACTGCGTGCCAAGTCGGTCGTTGAGATAAGTCTGACAAACATACAGTTGTAAATATCCTCTTATCTGCAGTTTTCGGGACAAATTAGAGCATTCCTCCCCGCATGCAGCTACACAAGGGGTGGGTTGTTAACGAAAACAGATAACGACTAAATCTTTTTTTATATATCATATATTTTTTCCTTATTCTATTCAGTTTCGGATAGCCGTGTGTGGAAAAAAAAACAAAAAACAGTTTTTTTTCTCATACTACCCATATTTTTAAGTAATATCAATTGACCTAGATATAAAAGAAACCGTAAACGCTTAAAACACCCTTAGTTTTACTAAGTGTCATAAAAAATGGTACAATGTCTGAAAAATAAAATTTTAGTTCCAATGCATTTTACTTAGTAAAAAACAAAACAGTACGTTCAGTTCTGCAAATGTCATGTACCGTTTGAATTTACTGTTATTATTAAGAGTTTAAGACACTACAATACTTTGGTCGTCAAACTCAAACTGCCACGAGGGCAAATACACAATCTCTGAAACGGCCCCAGGTAGGGCTTCGCTGCTATTAAAATGGTAATCTTTTGACAACGCAAAGGAATCCAGACTAGACAATAGAACGCACACAGATAATAAAACATGGCGTCAATGTTTTTGTTGAGGCGTTGTTGGTGGTTTTGCGAGTCCATTAGACAAGTGATAGGGAAGGATTTATTGCTGGGCAAAAGAAAAAAATACAGATAACATAATCAGTAAAAGCAAAATACTGTGTGTACTACGCTGAATAACGAACGAGCTTTTGAAATGTGTCATAATTAAAACAAATTTATTGATTTAAATTATTAAGTTACTGATTATTTGGTAAAAGTAGTCAAGCAACAATGAAAGCCTTATTTTCATGAAGGTATGTAGAGTAATTTCATAAATGTAATTAAAGTAAATAATACTGGATGTCTAATAAACCTTAATTAGTATATATGTGATACTCATACTGGCTAGTAACAGTACATCAGGTTGTACATCAAACGCACCAAGCATATCAGATAGATGGTCGGAGGTTCAAGCCGGGAAATACCATTCCAGCTTCTAATTAAGAGGTAGAAATGCATCTTATGAATAACTCAAAGAAGACTGCGTCCTATTTAGAGTTTGATTTACATTGATGGTTCTAAATTACCGTATAACATCGGTTTTGTAAATAGTTATAAAATAAAAAGTTATTTACATATAGTATCTACCGTAGAGATAGAGTTTCATTTTTTATAGATATTAATATAGATGTACATATTAAAATTTGAAAGAATAGCATATAAAAATTAATAGTATTCCACAGAGCTCAAAGATATAACGATTATCTTTGATAAAGTTCATGGATCCAAAGATAGAGTTACTTTTATATTATAAAATT
>DWDX01001561.1:0-18170 GCA_018245675.1 Agara michaeli | reverse complement strand
AACTGGTGAATTGTGGGGGTGTACTACACTCCTCTGCCTACCCCTTAGGGGATTACAGGCGTGATGTTACGTTTGTTTTACGTGTAATCGGCGCCTACCTACATTATGTGAATACTTGGAATTTTTTAAAAGTAGCTAACCATCACTCTCACGCCGCATATACTACGCTTAACATATTCATGTTACATATGTATATAATTACTATGAGTCAATGACAAATAGTGGGTCTTTGTCTCCGATGTGCCACTGGACATATTCTTATGTAATTATTTAAATTTCCATATTAGCTACGGCTTGACCCAGTAACACAAGCTAAAGGCGTTGTCTCATTAACTGAATCGAGCGCAATCCTTCGGGGATATCAATCTAATATTTCGCCATGTATTCCAGATTCTACTCGTTGTGGGACACAGCGTATGCCAAGATCCATATACCAATAATCGCGTCGGTATCGGAACACCAGCCGACCACGTGGTCGTCGTTCTTCTTCGATCTGCACGTGCTCGTGTGCACGTTCCCCGTGGGCCTGTGGTACTGCATCAAGAACATCAACGATGAGAGGGTGTTCGGTGAGCGTCACGACATGCATTATTCCAATCTTTGCGATGCTTATTTCGCTGATAAATTGAGGCGTATTATCAACGTTAAATGTTATTTTGGTTTGTTATTGTAAAGTTTATGCAATTTTTTAAGCTTCGCCTCAACCCTACAGCGGTTTGATGTAATATAAGAGAACGTGTAAGGGAATTTTATTTTTCACTAATAACACTTGAACGAGTGAAACTTTAAGCTTTCAAAGATGGCGACGTTTGATTAACGAACGCGGCCACGTGCCAGGAATTAAAATAGTTCCGAATCTGACCACTGCGTTTCAGTGGCGCTGTACGCTCTAAGCGCGGTGTACTTCGCGGGAGTGATGGTGCGTTTGATGCTGACCCTCACGCCCGTGGTGTGCATTCTGGCCGGCATCGCCTTCTCCATCCTGCTCAACCTGGTGCTGAAGGAGGACGACCTGCAAATGAACGCGCCAGAGGAGGACACGAAGAATCTCTTTGACAAGGCTTGTATATATTCACGCATAATACGGTAGGCTAATTTCTTCCGTCCCGTGAGTAGCTTGAAAATATTGCCACTTGTTTAGGACCGATATTGTTTTTCGATATTTCTTATGATAATATATATTGAGAAATTCATAGTTATCGGTACCGCGTTAAAACTAGTTTGTATATTTATTGCCATATTTCTCATTCTATTACTTTCCATAAATACCTTGTCGTATGTTATCTCGCCGTGTAATATCTTAGCCAAATTACTATATTAATAAATAACCAGACATAGGTAATATTTCTTGAACACTATAATAGTTTTAAATATGACATTTGTACAGGCGGGCAAGTTGAAGAAGCGCACACAGGACGCGTCGGCGGCGGACAGCGGGCTCGGCATGAACGTGCGCTCCGGCACGCTCATCGCCTTCATGATACTGCTGATGCTGTTCTCCGTGCACTGCACCTGGGCCACCTCCAACGCCTACTCCAGCCCCAGCATAGTGCTCGCCAGCTACGGGAATGACGGGTACAGAATCTCTATATGTAGAAAAACAGAAAAGTGTAATACATAATAAAGGGCTTTTTTCCATATGATTTTTTTCCATATGATTTTTTTTCATATGATATACCAGTTAGGCACAGACGCTGGACTCTCGATGATATGTATAGATGAAACGTATAGTATTGTTCACTGGTTTTCCACGCATTAGTTGATCATAAACATACAGACGGTGTAATTTCGCTTAGTATTAAATTAGCAATAAAACAAATGTCTCATACGTTTTGTAACCAATTAAAAGTACACATTTTGATTTGAGAATTGCATTATTAATGTTACCATTGAAATTAAGTATATGTTTCTAAATTCGCAGATCGCGTAAAATCGTAGACGATTTCCGAGAGGCGTACGGATGGTTGTCGCAGAACACTGCGGACGACGCTAGGATCATGTCGTGGTGGGATTATGGCTATCAGGTGATTTGATTTCTATCGTCTCTGACCGCTTTTTGTTATATAGAAAACGAGCAGTTTTAATAATGTAATTGTTGTACTTTAATATTTCCAAAACATTGAATATAATCATTGATACGGATGACAATGACTCTGTTCAATCATGTCATATATGGAAGACGAAATAGTCTGTTGGGTCATATTTGTGATTCTCAATTCGGAGCATAATTCGTGCGTCGTCATTGAGCATTAAGTCTTATAAATATTCTTCCTTTTCACAGATTGCAGGTATGGGCAACAGAACGACTCTCGTGGACAACAATACGTGGAATAACTCCCACATAGCCCTCGTGGGGAAAGCCATGGCGAGCAACGAGAGCGTCGCCTACGACATCATGACGTCACTGGTCGTTGACTACGTGCTGGTCATATTTGGAGGGGCCATCGGGTATTCGGGCGACGATATCAACAAATTTATATGGATGGTGCGCATCGCTGAGGGCGAACATCCTAAGGATATCCACGTAAGTGTCTAAGCGATATGCCAACAGATATGTCTGCAAAATCCTCTCTCACTACGAGAGGAGACCCCGTCCAGCAGTGGACCGATAAAAAGGGTGAGAAAAATATCTACAATATATTAGGTTTGGTGATTTTCCTTCAAGTCGTTCCACTTACCGTATCCAGAAATCGCTTTAACGGGTTAGCTGAATATAATGCGGAGTGGTAATTAGCCACTTTTAAAAGTTTTTTTTATGACTAGTTATATTAATTTATCATTAAATATGTTTGTATTTGTTGACAGGAAGCAGACTACTTCACCGATAGAGGGGAATATCGAATAGATTCGGAAGCTTCCAAAACCATGCTCAATTCGCTAATGTATAAGTTGTCATATTATAGGTAAGTTAAACGTACAGTTTGTATAGTACTATTAACTTTGTTGATTTGTAGTGAATTTATCCGTAAATATATTTTATCTGTGGCATAGAAGTTTCAATATTGTTTATCTATTTGTGGGGACAATGTACTATGTTGAATATTGTAGGAGTATTTAAAAATTGTATTTTTATATCATGTATCATGTATTATTATCAGGCTCTCAGGCTCTCTAGATATTATACTGTAGACTTAGTCAAATCTGTCATCAGATAGTTGTGTTAAGAAAGAAAATTGTAACGTAAGCATTTTGCGTCCGACGGTGCCGTGTCGTTTTCAATCTACAATAGTACGGTAGTGACAGAGAGAGAGAGCACGCGCTAGATAGAGAGAGGGAGAGGGAGTGCGAGAAATAACGGGTGCGGTGCGTGCGGCAGGTACGACAGCGGCGGCAGCCCGCCCGGCTACGATCGCACGCGCGGCGCGCTGCCCGGCCTGCGCGGCTTCCGCCTTACCTACCTGGAGGAGGCTTACACCACTGAGCACTGGCTCGTGAGGATATACAGGTGCGTCACCGCATGGCCGGCATTGCTCACCCTCCACCATCATCAGTGTGACCCCATACCAGGGACTAATCCCACATGGGATTGGGTAGCCATCTTATTCTCCACTTTCTTCTATGAGCGCATGTGAAATCAGTCGGTAATAGTATTTTTCTTGTGTAGTATTCAATCCAATAAATAGTGATTTTCATATAATTTTTTCCAAAACCGACGTTCAATGGCAACAATATTACTTTGATACTTATTCTTTATGTCCTGAAGTTCCGCCGCTTCCGATGTGATATTCACGTTCCGGTATTGTAAAATGAATCTGTAATAATTTCACACCATTGTTTCATTACTAGACTGATATATTAATGAGTAATAATAAAAATCTAGTAATGCTCAATTATGAGATTATAATCGCAAGTTCCCAAGTTCTTATATGACAAGTAATGTGTTTGTGATTTCAGAGTTAAGAAACCAGACGAATTCAATCGACCAAGACTGCCGTTAGCCAAGAGGACCGTGTCCACCGTTAATAATATATCCAAAAAGGTAATAATTGTTTATTGAAAGTATCGAAACATATTATTTAAAAAAAATACATAGATAAAGCTTTTATAATTTTTTAAAAATGTATCTTCTTATGGATCATCATAATCTACCTTTTCGAATCAGTGTTGGAACCGAGTCTCCTCTCGGCACGAGAAGGGTTAATGGCCTTTGCTCTAGTCAGTCTAGTCTTAGTATAGACTAGACTGACTAGACTGTCTTAGTATACCGCGCTAGTCAAGCGATGACGTAGACTACACAACGTTCCCCGGCCACATCCACCTTAACAGTTGTAACGAGCTATATTTCCTGTGAATGGTTAACAAATTATCTAAACGTGCTCACCACTTGCAGCCTTCCGATGAAGGACCACTGGTACAGTAATATATTTGCAAGTTTTGAGAACACTGCATGTATAAGCCGGCTTAAGTTCACTGCTTTAGCTACGTTCTATTACAATGTTAACTTTTTTTTAAACATAACTGAATTGTCTGTGTTTATTACTGTTATTATTATGATTATTATGTATCAATGTATGTACTCTATATGTGTATGTATGTAGTCTTTAATATTATTTGGTGTTTGTTTAGTTTGCATTCGGTTGTTTTCATCGGTGTCATTCAGTTCGCAACTTATGTGTTAGTTATGGATGTTACTATTTTATATGTAGTATACGCTTTGTTATATTATACATAACATAATATTATATTTTATAATTAACATTGAGGGCACGTATTTTTATTGGTGTTCGCCGTAAAAGTTGCAAGTGTGGAGTGGTGGCGATATATCCATCCGTCCGTTCACTCAATGTTTCTTTTTTGATAGACATCGAAGCGAAGAAAAGGTCTCATCAAGAACAAGCCGACCGTAGTGAAGGGGAAGAAGATGGCGCGGCTCGAGTGACGTGTCCGCGCCCGCCCACGTGATGCTGCTCACGGACACGCACGTTACGCATTAAGTTACGTCACGTGATATATAGTACTTTATATAATTACCCGGTTAAATGACAGGCGGGATCGACCTTGATTTATCGACGTGGATTCGCCCCGCTTTGCTTACTTTCATATTGAATGTAGATCAGAAATATCCTAAAAGTTCGACCTCGGAAACATATGAGTGATTGCTGCCAGTCCGCTGCGTAACAGCAGTCCATTTCGGTACGTAGCGGCAGTGTTTTTGAAAAATGTTCAGTAGAATAACGAACCTCCCTGAGATTAATTGTAGTTTTGCAGTAATGCGTAACACGGGCCTTACAGGTCCGTTCGTTAATTCTAATAATCTATTTTATTGTCTTGTTTCTATTGGCGTTATAAAAATCGTTTCACCTTTAAAACAAAACAATACATAATTGGCATCGAGAGTTACGTGTACGTTGTCTAGTAATTTAGCGATTTGTGTATCGGTCGATAAACGAGGACGGTCCCATTCTAAAGAATATCGTTTCGATTTCATCACTTGCAATTCAATTTTAAAATACTTGTAAACCTGAATACAAGGGCGAGGGTTGTGTACACCTAAGTAGAGGTAATCGAAAGATAGCTTCGTTTTAAATTTTTTTCTTTTAGTCAATTATGGCAAATATATTTGTGATAATGGTAACACTAAATGCACTTATTATAAATCGTTGCAAACTTTATGGTTGCAAGTATGTAAAATTTCAATAATGTCCCGACGCGCGCTCCCTGACACGTGACGTACGACACTTATTCCGTACATTTTAAGGTTAGCTTTTATTCGGTCTACTGTCGCAAGACCGTTGGACATTTTCTAACAAATCACGAAATATTTTCTCTTTTTTAATATTCTAGAGATCAATTTGCATTGATCCCTTCTGCTGTCTGTCTTCTGCGCATTTTGTTACATTCTTTCTGTTTCTCTAATGTTCGATTCTCTATATTCTGGGCGCGCCCCACCATCAAGTCGTGACGTCACTATCGCTTAAACTGTCACATGTTTGTGCGCGCTTATTATTATACGTAAACTTCATTCTCCCCGTAATATTATGTCCAAATTATTTATCTCAGTCTGGTGTTCGATGGTGGCAAGTTGTTCTTGCGGCGAGCGGACGCCAGTCTATCACAGTTCCTTGTGGTTTATATCACAGTATATTTAATTGTAGAGGCCTAGAAATAATGGTATGAGGTTGTGGCTCTAACGTTAGATGGTTTTGTTCATGCAAATGTCTGTTGACGTTTACTTCTGTCAAATATATCATAATTAAATTTTATACGTACAAATATATTGAAACAATGGCTGGATTTAACAATATGTTCAGGCATTTTCTTGTAGCTAAATAAATTTAAAAATATTATTTTTTCTCTTTTTGTTTTCTTTGTCGTTTTGTCTATGTCCCAGGTGAAAGAAAAAAAGCAACTGCACCGGTTTCCTTCAATACAGCCAATATATCTAGTGTTTACAGTTTGTTAACTTAACCTTTGACTCGTATAGTAGATTTTATATTTATATAATTAGATTAAATTTTAATTGGGTCTCAAGAGTCTGGGAATGAGTAGAATAAATTTCTATTAACTTGATTGTCTGCGAACAATACCTTTCACCCGAATTGGCGCCATTTTTTTTTTGTCTGCCACAAACAATATTTATACTGTATTACAAGAGATGGCGGTAATGTCGATTGGTTAACCAATAATATCACACCGGGTATCGGTCGCAAGCAGTCGAAATATTTTATTTCTGTAATTGTAATTTATAAATAATTTCTCGAAAATTATAATGTATAATTGTATGTTTGTAAGTTAATGATAGTATAGACTGCGTTGCATTATAACCACTGATAGGATAATGACTAATGTAAATGGATCTGCCACTGACACCGGACTGGTTCTTTTAAGGGTACAGAAACTTCGATTGGTCCATTTTCGTCACTCGGGTTGTCAGTGTCAGATTTGGATGTGTTCGGAGACCGAGGGGGCTAGTTTCCGGACGAGTTCGGAGTTTCCGGACGAACTCTCCGGTCTTATTTGAGATTGAACATAAATGTTACAATCGACTCAAATATTTGTAGTGTATACATGGAGACAGTGAAAGTGTAATGTGCAGTACCAGTGACGACTTGCGATTGACGCGGGAATGACGTTTCATTTGTCCAGCGACACTCCGCCCGCGTCGCCTACTGGTGTTATAAAATTGAACTGCTCGCGAAGGGTTCGTAACCGCTACGTCCATTTGTAAATTAAATGAGTAGTCTTAATTGAATATTTTAGAATTACTCCTCGTCGTAACGTGTTTACGCTGATCGATTTCGTCACACGCCGTCGTCGCCAGACACGATGCCGTTAAATTGGCGCCGAGAGCAATAAGAATGTTGTGGCGTGTTGTGTATGTTGTAATTTGTATTAAATGTGCCCTCGCAGTGATTTACAGGCGAATTGCGCGGTCTGGCGGTGCGCGGTCTCCGTCGTGTTAGTAAAGTGATTAGTGTTACGGTGTAATCCCCGTTGTAACTTACTTGGCCGGCTGTTCGTCGGGTGAAATTTGTAAATTGAAACTTAGATCGCGTGCAGCCGCAGTTGACTTCCGTTAAAATAAGCGCGTGTCCGAGGTTTGAGTGTCACTTTCGAAAGTATGTAATTCTTTCTGTTTCCTCCTATCCTTCGTTTTATTTACCTTACCGAATTTGTAGGTTTTTTTTCTTTTGATTGGATTTGGACCGGTATACTTTTTTATCGCATTTTAAGTCTAATGCGAAATGCTCGAATGCAGGAGTCGCGAGGCGGGACACTTTGTTCCAATTTCGAATATCTGGCAACTTAATTACGTAATACCTCACTATACACTTCGGTACTTACAAATGTGAACACAATTTTATTTACACATTATTACGTATTAATAGCTTTTTGAGCGGATAGTAAGTAATTTACGACGAATGCAATAATTCTGAGACTAATCATAGTTTTTCAATTGTAACGTGTTTGATTGTGAACTACCGAAGTTTCGGTACGCAGTGCTGGTCGACGACTACGTTCTTTTTTTATTGTGTGGTGCATTTATTTTTAAATAGATAATGATAGTGGATAATGTAAAATGCCATTATTCTGAACGAGCAATAGCAATGGCCTATCCACGGATATCTCTTTCCATCGTGTTACGAATACGTTAAGTGCGAGCGAGATGAACATACACTAACGTACCACGAACGGCTATTGAGCGTTTACGAGTAAAGTGAAAATATTACATATATGTTAAAAATGTTTCGTATATATTTTTTTGTGGTTGACCAGTGTATTAGGTAGACTTCATCTGATTGTAGACAATTGAGGTCTAATTACAATAGCCTCCGACCGAGTGTGAATCTTAAATTACTTATCGACATTGTCTTTTGCGTATTCAAAATGTTAGGTGTTTTAGTTTTGTTGTTGCACTGCACTATTTTGTTTTTTCGTATTTGTAACAGAGATTTATTTGATATTGTAGTAAGGGTGCATTGTACTATACAGTGTTTTTAATAAACGGCCGATGACTATGTTTGTATTATTATTTTATACCCATTATTATTTTAAACTGTCGAAAAAGGATGCGTCTGCGAGGATTTAAATATACTTGTACTAAACTTGTAATACACACAGGCAAGTAATACGTTTCTGTTTCCTAGCACAGTTACGACAATGATTTAAAATCAAACGAACTTTCAGCGAAGTTCGATTGAAATAATGTGAAAGGTTTCATTCGAAGCGATTTATCGAGATTTATAGAAATTACTCGCCAGCGGCCAGTCTTATAATGGTATATTGAAGGCAAAAAAATCGCATAGATGGCGCTAGTCGGAAATAATTGACAATTGTTTTACAATAAATTCCACACTGTTCAATTAATTAAAACAAATCATTACCTATAGTAGATTAATGGTTATATCTTCATAATTATTATTTAGTTCTGCTATTTAATACGGGTCTCGTCCGGTAATGACACGGTTGTCATATTACCCGCCTTATCTGATCCAAATTTTGATATTCTTAACGTGTCGTGATTATTACACAGACAATAATTAATATATAATATTAATCAGAGACACTTTCCATTACATTCCGATGAAGCAGAATCTTTGTTGTAACCATATAGCTGATGAACTACATATATAATTTTATAAATACACACTTTAGATAACTTTACCCCCCAAACATATAACATATTTGAGAGATCAGGCTCAAATGAAAATAAAAACAAATTGACAAAACCTTCACCATATATTTATTAATAAAGACAATCTAAAAGATCACGTAAGTCATTGTCTTAAAAAATTAGTTACCCTAGTAAATTTATCAATATATATATAATAGTTTTATTTAATTATTTATTGTTTCAAAGATATGCGAAAGTGAAGATCGCTCAGCGCGGGCGGGAGCCCTCCGGCGAGCCTAGTCGTTGTTCATTACGAATCATCACATTGATTTATAACAATGAATCTAGAATTAATACGTAATACATTTACATCTTTCAATGACACCTAGTTACATATTAATCTAAATGCTTATTAAACATTAATCTCCTAAAGTGTCTACGCGAAGAATTGTGCTAATCTAAAAAGGTGTCTACAAATTTTTATAGTATTTAAGACTTTGTATTTTACAGAATTCTCAAAATCACAACACAGAGTGTAATATCAAATTATCGTGCATTTGGCACGCGTCATTTTACAATCTACTACACATTTTACATTACAAGTCTAGTACGTATTAAACGCGAGTTGCATTGCCACCACACTACTATCGACATAATTATAGATTGGTGTAACCCTTTTTGCGTAGAGCTATTTCATGTGTAATTTATAGCACAAAAGAAATTTACATTGACCTAAAACGTTCCAATTTAGTGTTAAATGAATTTTCGTGGTAGCAGTGCACGTCACGGGGTGTGGTAGCTCGTATCCACCGTTCCATTTTACGCTTTATTCGATACAAAATTAGAAGAATATAATATCCACTTAGACTTACAAAATATGTATTAATACTAGACATATAGTAACATTATGTGTTGACACAAATACAGATATACTTAGGTATATATATTTACATTAGGTGCTACATTTATACATATAGGACATTAGAAGTGGGTGGTGGCGACTAAGCGAATACACATACTCTACAACAGGACAATAAATGAAATGAGTGCTAAGATGATTTATTTCATTATTTGAGGGAAAATCTCTTAAATGAGCTTTCAAACTCTCGACAAATTTAAGAAGTCGTTTGCAAGGCTATTTAATGGGATGTATTTCTAAATAACATTTTGTTAATAAGGTCCGATATGAGAAAATATTCCTAATTCTGTATATTTTTAAATTGACACGTAGTTATTGTTTTTCTTAATATGCATACTAAAATGATTTAAGTTTTGGCTACGAGGTGACGAAGCCAACGATAGCGTGACTGCTGGAGATTGTGCAACATCGAAGTACATTGCCGTTACACACGCACGAGTAGAACGTAATTTTAAAAAGTCTATTAAAATGGGTCAATGAACTTCGTGTGAGGTACTTTAAAATTTGTTTTAAGTTATTCACGTTGTTCCGATGTCTAATATGAAATGAAAACTATACTCAATTAGAAGTATTGATACCGTAAATTAAATTATTTTTCCCCATCTAACTGTGCGGCCACAAATATAACAATAAATATAAAATAACAAATAAGTATAATATATAAGTAGATAACGCATCAACTAACCTAGCCCGCGCGTGCAGAGCGCTTCGGCGGTACACCACAAATAAATGCAATTTCCAGTGCTTCGTATTTTCCGATCTCGTAAAAATAAACGAAACGAAACTATTTTGTAACATGTATAAAAATAAAATTGTAAGGCACTTCTATATTTTAATTGAAATTTGATTCTTTATTAAGATACTCGTCGCGATTTTTTTAAAGATATTTTCCACCTATCGCATTTGTTAAGCAATTTTTAACAGTTGGCCAAGATGTAGATCTGAAATAAGGGAATCTCGCCATGTAATAATAAGGGTACCTACAATTTATTTAGCTACACCCTGACTAGAACGACGTGGTGGCATTTCAATGACGCGGTGGCATCTCGACATGACCACATAAACGTATCGCAATGAAAACGATTTAACCAATGCGTTTTAGTTTTCTAGCTTCGAGACTTTAGACTTAGTATCTTTCAGTCTTAACGGCTAAGAGTATTTTTAAAAGTATTTTTGGAGGGACTTCGGAAATTTACGTCGTAGATAGATTCATATCTGATAGAATAAAATGTATCTGAAAAAATATTCGGTATTTATACAACATGTCTCCTGAATTAATTTTATTCTTTTATGAAAATAAACTATATGTAGTGGCGTTGCAGACGGACTGTAAACTGGCGATCACGACGAATGTTAACACGCGACTCTGTGATGACTCAGACTCATAATGGGATGGAGTAAATTAATCTCTACTGCCCGCAATCGGAACTATTGCAAGGATGGTGAAACAAATCTAATATTATTAAAAATTTGATTCAAACTTCGTTTGTACAAATATGTATTTACAAATACATAATAGAAACGGTAACATTTGCTTACAAGTAAGTAATATGTAATTATGTTGTTCTTTTTTATGTTTTTTTTCAGAGGTTTAATGTAATTTTTTAAAAATCTGTTCAATTAATGTATTTTTTTTTAAATAAAAATTAAATAGATTCTTAATTCTTATTGAAACGAAATCTTTGCTTGACAATTTCAGCTGTTTAATTTACTCTATCAAATTATGAACCAAAGTAACATTTTCAAAATATACATTTACTATTATTCATATTTCGTGTAATAATTCCATAAGTATTTGTATTATTGAAATCTTCGCTAACTGTTTGATCTCTAAAAACATTCTATAGGATACCTACGGAAACCTAACGCACGTAATTTTCACCTTGTCCACGTTTACATTTATACTATAAAATACAATTAATGATGAACAATATGAAGTATTTACTACTATTTTTGTAATATTAAATAAATGGCACATTCATTAGCAGTTTCCAAGCATCGTGTAATGCGTCAAACACGAACGGGGTTTTAATTAAAGCCTCAGATTAATCTAAAAGAATTCACTATATTTCGGTAACGCACGCCTAACTATTAGAATTACATTAAATTATCTGAACACGGCGTATTGACCAATATAAATTAGAAAATAGGTTTTTGGCAAAACATTTGGCACTTAGATTCTGAAATAGGCCGAGAAATAGCAGTTTATGTAAAGTTAAAACAATTGTCTACGCTGTTAAGAATATAACACAACCAAATAATCACACAGTTAGTGATGTACAAATACATTTAGATATACATAGATCTAATCTTATACATCTACGGCAATACGAAGACACCTAATTCATTGAATGTCTTTGTCACAGGCAAAGTCCACTCAAGTACTTATGGAAGGAAAACGAACGTGTAGGTGTATCACGTGTAAGTCCAGAATACTTGACGAAGTTGTTCCTGTGCTCTAGCTGTTAAATTGTCCATGTACGGTAGCTATGTGATCCCGCTGGCCGCAAGCTTTGGCCGTACACATAATACTGAGCGTCAAACGCTTATCCTTCACTAATTCAACATTAATCTAAACTGTGTTAAGTAAGTAATTAATTTATAACGAGTAAACAAATTTATATTATTAACATGTCTTTTAAGAGGAATACTGCCCCAAAATTAAACGCTAATTATTAGAAGATACATTGGCGCTTCGGAAGACAACAATTGAGTCGAATAAGAAACAACAAACATCACAACCACTGAAAGTGTCATTAGAGGAGGGATCCCTGACGTTGGCAGCAGCGAAACAATTCTGTATACAGACAAGTTGTACACACTTGCAATATAAACTTGAGCAACTATTATATTGCCCGATTTTGTACATTTTGTTAAAATTATAGACAGATTACGTTCAAACATATATCACAACACGAAGGTACAAGTACATACAATTAGCTTAAATATTATAGAAAACAATGCATACCGACTCGAATTATAAATACGACATATACTTATATTCAGAGTATCAAGTAACATAAGACTCTAGAACGACCAACAAGTAAGTACAACAATAAAATTATCAACATAAAATATAAGAACATTTGAGCATTTTAATAATATTCGTGTAAAAAAATATTATTCCTTCATTTATTATACTGTCTGCTTCTGTGAAATATTTCGGATCAAGGAGAATGGCGATGATTTTGAATATAAATGTCACTTATTATCGATAGATACAGTAAATGAATCAGATGTGATTTGAATAGGTTGATTTTTAGGTCGATACATTATTTTACATAAAGCTAATTTAAGGCCACGGTAAAACCACGAGGTTTCCAATCTATTTAAAAGTTACGTATTTATTTGAATCTGTTTAACAGTAGTAAGAGGAAAACATGGTTACATGTCGCTCTGATTTTATATGTTAAAGACGACGAAAATAATTTCAATGACGTTTGGGAGGCCGGCGGCGGCCGCGTCACTCGGTAGGTTTGCGTGCGGATACTCGTATTAATTTATCATTGTGACGTTTCTACTTGAGCACACAATATTCACAGAAGCTTTTCCTCGTCTGTCAATATTTATCTAAAACTGTCCATCGATATGTGACTAGTAGGTTCGGTACGGATGCTGAATTGAGTTACCTTTAATTATTACCTACTTAAATACATTTACGCGCACGTGTCTCGGTGCAATCCGTAAATTTTACTAATAAGACTAGAAAAATAAAAACAAATTATAAACTACAAAATAACAAATTAAATACTGAGCAAACAAGCACAACGTAATAATGAGCTGAGCTCGCAATATAATCAAACAATTCGATAAAAACGAGGTAGTGTAGTTACTACACGAGTTATGTTTATCACACAATGTTGTAATAGTTACAAAGATTAATATTATTATAAGTGTAGCTCGCCCATCGATCTCGACCTTAGCGCCAACGACTAACTACCGATTTATTTACATCATACTTGCATAGTCACTTAGACATGTCTAATATAGAAATAAATACGAAGACGACACCTATTTCTTACATATCATTGGTATGTTATATTCAAAATATCATTTTGCACTCTTTGGAAGCTTAATATAATTTAGACACTTTTAGCAGATAGATTTCATTTTTGTGATTAGTCGACTTGACAAAGGCCTATTTACCTCTTCACTAGCTACTGCTAAATGGCTGTTTCTAATTCAAGTTTAACTACTTTAATTAGTAAATGCTTAAATATTTTAGCATTGTATTCGAAATGTTGCGAGTAAATTTCGATAGAGTAGAGTCTACGCCTACAAGTCAGTCGCGGCAGGGGGCTATCCAATGGAGTGGATATTGAGATAGGGTATTTTATTAGTGACATCAGGAGAGACAGCGGCGCGCGGGCGGATTGAGTGAGCGAGGAGACGGTTACAGTGCGGGCGGTTTGCTTGCATATTCGATAGCCGTGGAGAATCTATCGTCAGACCTCTCGACCTTTTCATAAGGCTTTTCGAATTTTGGCCGTTTCGGCTCGGCGTCGAGTGGCCGGTGCGACTTCATGTGTGCACTACGACTTTTTACTTTGTTAAATACTCTGAAACATAACAGGGCAAAATGTGAACATTGTGCAACGAAAGAAAAAATAAACTAAGCAAAAAATAAATTTAACTCTGATAAAAATAAATAATGTTTGAAGCATAATGCGATAAAGCAAAGCACGAAGCGTTAGTATTATAGGACCCTACACGTTTATACATACATACATACATCATCATCACAACATCAATGCACAAAATCTCTTTTAATCTTTACACTTATAAATATGTGCAATAAAATAAATTATATGTGTATACATTTATAATTTCTTGTATGCAATGGACATATTATCTCTCTTTATATTTTAATAAGAAAATACATTATTCCCATATTTACAAAATTCAATTTATCATAGTGTGGTCCCTGGGACACTGGTATGATCCTCTTTCGTGTAACTAAAGCTGATTGAACACACAAAGGCAATTGGAAACAGTTAAATAGTGACACTTGAATTTCCTAATGAGAAAGGAGCTTTAAATTGTTGCAGTTGAACATTGTTTTTATCATAAAACTCTTTAATAATCGCATTTGTATATTCAATTGTTACAACGAGGACATAAAATCTCACTAACCCACCCACTGTCACAGGAATCTTGCTATGTTGAATGTAATTTATGTTGTACATGATTCAGTGAATCGTTACTTTATAAAGAAGTTACGAAAACATTGATTTGACAAGCAACCAACATCGATAACAATGAAACGCGCACTGATTCGTCAAATGACAGCAAATATTACCATTTTTACGACGACATCCACCGAATCAGTGTACAATAACTTAAAATAGTAAATACATATACTTATTTATGTTGTTTATCGAGTTAGCTAACACTAGGTTGCGTATAAATACTAAAATTATTCTCTTACAGTTGTACACGCATAATAAAATTACCCAAACATATAATATGTAGATATAAATGGCACGAGTAAAGTATACATACAGAAAGTTTTTGAACGAAGATACATATATATATATATAAACAGCTGTAGCGGCCCGCTTTTGGAGTTATTCAAAAGCGAAGTGCTGGCGACGCGACACGGCACTTACTTCCCGCAGATCTTGCACGGATACTCCTCGCCCTCGTAGGACGCGGGCGGCGACGTGCACGCCGGCGTGCCGTGCGCCGCCGTGTGACTTACGGAACCCTGCATGTGGACAAGTCCAGTGTGTTAACATCCTGACATTAATCGTCCGCGAGCCTGAACACAAAGTGTAGCCCACTGTTTAAGGCGTTGCTTACTTGGGAGGTAACCTGAGTATCTGTTGTCCAGCTTCGTAAATATACAGATTTGTAGTCTTTCGTGACCTTTTTCCAGAAGTAGTAGAACTGCACACACTGCTTCGAGTCTTTCGTTCTTATCTGCAGATGAGAAAGAATAATAATAAACACTTTCCGAAATTGGCGTTTTGTTTTTGCTCGATCAATATGAAAGCAGTAACGCTATGGACTTACGAGTTGTGAAATCCGGAAGAAGTCTTTATCGTAATGGCTTAGGCCGGATAAAAAGGCTTCGACTTCATCGGGTGTCCAACGAGATTCATGCTGCGATGGCGCGGCCGGCCGCGACATGAGGCGGAGCGTGGCTGCGCGGATGTCACCTCCGCATTCCCCTAACGTTTGCAGTGCGAACTCCCGTGTGTGGCCTCCCACCGGCATAGCTGCACACATGGCTAGCTCCATGAACATACGCACTGAAAAAAGCACATAATATAAAAGAAGACATTTTTATAGAAATTGCTATCAAAATTATCGAGTTCAAGAAATTATGAAATTCAAATATAAAAGACATACCTTCACCGTCGTCTAAGGCATCGTTTATGCCAGGATCCCAAAGAAGTTGTTCTGGAGCTCTGTGTAAGTCTATTCGATCTGCACACATTTCTGGTATTTCTGCTTGGAAATCGACGCCGATATTGATTTGTGGCAAACGAGGTTCTTCTATGTGCACCGGCATGTCACCTACAACAGCATTAATGTTGGTTACTTTCATTTTTTTTACTTTAATGTCATTAAATTGAATTTGAAAACTACAAAAATGTGTATATATCGATAATCAGATAAGTTCAATTTATGCCAGTACCGTGTTACTGAATTAAACCAACTGGAACCAATATAACACAGCTAATATAATACTTTCTTTAAATTAATAAAATTAGACAAAAAAAACAAACCGTGTGTGATTTCAATAAGTAAGCCTGTGCCTTCTCTTTCTGGGGGCAAGATGGGTTGCGGCGTGTAGTGGTGCAGCGTGCGGCGTATGCGCGAGCGACACGGGCCCGCCGGCGACGCGCGCCTCTTGCGACGTTGTGGCGACGCTGGGACGCTATTGGGACTTAAAAATATTGCAGGCACCGGCTCTCGACCTTCAACGCACACCTGTAATAAAATCCAATATTACATGTAACGTTCAAAGTGAAATTAAGACATTTACAATCCTAAGTAGTACCCGAAGCGAAGATGTGTCTTGCTGCCATTGACTAATCGGAGCAGTAATTGAAGAAACTCCTAAGCGACCGTATCGGCGCATCGGTCTTTGGTGTGAAAAGTCACGAGGACTACTTGACAGAAGTGGATCTTCTGAATTAAGCATGATGCGACGCGGCGTCGGGGAAGGTTCTAATGAATATGCATCTAATGAACGACATTCTTCAGGCAGTACTTCTTCCAGAGCTTCTTCAACCTAGAAACAAGATACAGTGATTAAACATGCATTATGATTTAAACAGCTATATTTTTATTAATACGTATGTTTTTATCACCTCTTCTTGACTAGACATTGTAGCGGTAAAGAAGGCAGCTGAGAGTGGCGATGAAGCTCGCGGTACACTGTGTGCTGGTGAATGGGCATCGTGAGAAGCCGGCGGAGTCGGATAAGTCAATCCAGGTGATGGTTCAGGTTGTGTTGAATAATTTCCACCCGGTGATGTAGCCGTGTACGTTAAACTTGGGGAATCTCCAGTAGTGTAAGACAGTCCTGGAGAGTTTTCTGTATACCCAATGCCTGGAGATGGCACTGGTGATCCTCCATGGCAAGCCCCAAAATCGACCAAGCATTCGGGAAGAGGAGAATTTAAAACTGCAGCTAGTCGGCGACTGGACGGGAAAGTGACTGGCGAGCGTTCTCGAATAGATGCAGCAACTGTTGCATAGTCTTCTAAAGATGCTAATTCTTCCAAATGATCTGGAGTCGATGTAAATTGGAAAGTGTCTTCATTGAGAGCCGGTGAAAAATATCCATCGTCAGAATTGAACGATACTCCAAATACTTCAGTACGAAAAGGGAATTCTTGTTGTTGTGGCGATGATTGTCCCGGATCTGAGGCCGATCTTTTAACTACCTGCAACAATTTAATGCATGGTTTAAAAAACGATAATTTTATTAATATTTACTTAATACCTATTGTTTTTTTAGCTTACCTTTGTGTTGCCCTTTTTTAGCAATTCGATCAACGTAGAATCTCTTTGTGAAGAAGCAATGTTGGTAGTGGTGTTGGCGGCAGAAGTAACAATGAGTGGGACCTTTGGTGACACAAACTGTGCGGTTGTTGGGGCTGGTGATACTGGTGACGTCACTGGCGTTCGTATGGTTGACAAGGGCGGTGGTGCTGGAGCAACGAACCCGGATCGCGTGGT
>DWDX01001560.1:0-18180 GCA_018245675.1 Agara michaeli | reverse complement strand
CGCCCACGCGCCCGCCGCCACGCCCGCCCACGCGCCCGCCGCCGCGCCGCGCCGCCAGCGCGCCGGCTTGGGCCGCAGCGGCGGCTTACTGCCCGGTCTCGTCGCGTGTGCCACACGTAATAACGAATCCATCTCGCATCTTATGCCATGATCTCCATTTCACGTTAACGTTGCACGAATTTTATCTGTACTACAGCTTTTCCAACGAATGTGTAATGAGTATATCGAAAATCCTTTATTAACTTTTAAACTGTACGTCTCTACACGGACTGGTGTATTGCAGGTCTGAATGTGAACTGAAATACATAAGCGGCCGAGTTAAGAAGTACCACTGAGGCAACAGTCGATAGAGACAATAAGTGTTTACTGTTATTGTTTTTAACTAAATATCAACCACTAAACGGCTGACTCTTGTTTGCAATAGAAAAAGGAAATATTGAACTATAATAGATGTATTAGAAGGACCAGAAATAAAAGACAATAGAATAGAAACATGTAAATAAAAACATTACGGGAGGTCCCTTAATAAAAGTTTGCCATTGTTTTAGTACTTGTTAGGTTGTCAAATTATCCGCAGCTGCGTTTGTTTTGCGTATCAGTAAACAAATATAAGATTGTTCAATTTCATTATATGTACTTCTCTTCAAAATCATTTCATACCGCGCGAAACGTTCGTCCGTTTCAATAATACGATTACTATAGTGATAATTTAATTTCGGATCAGATTGCCCGGTGTAAAGTTGTCCCAAAATGTTGGTCATTATACAGAGAATTTTCAAGATTGATTGTCAATATCACTTTTCATATATTACGTTCTTGGTGACATATCCATTTTATCCGGTTGTTATCGGTTAAAGACATGCGACCGACGTGGTAGCCGCAGACCCGCATCTCCAAATATTGGTGTGTCTGTGTGTGTGTGCGTACCGCTAGCAGCGCGTCGTGCGCGGCTCGCAGCGGGCGTAACTCGTCGCGCAGCTGCGCGCGCTCGCGTGCCGACTGCTCCTCCGCCTGCTCGGCGTGCAGCCGTCGCCGCTCGCTGTACTGCACCTCGCTGCGCAACTTGAGGATGTCGTTGCGGGACCTGCGCCGACAACCCTACTCTCAACCGCTCTACCGTTGTGTCGGGCACCGCACGTGCTCGCCGGCGCCTAACCGATTATCTTACTGATACTTATACGACGTAACCTTTACCGGTTGTGTATTATTGTTGAGTTCGCGGCAGCTTTGTAACTTGCATGCCTAACTAACGTCTTTGTCAATGAATGCTATATAATTAACAACATCCTTTCTTGGACTAGTGTATGGTATTGGTTGTTTCACACGTGACATTCAACACTCACCTGTCCACTTCGGCTTGCAATATCTCATAGGATTTCTGCAGTCTCTGAAACTGTTCTTTGCATCGGGCCGCTTCAGCTTTTGCCTGTTCATACTGTGGCTTCAATGTAGATAGTTCGTTCTGAAGCTTGCTCGCCTTCTCCTCGGCTACCTTACGCGCCTCTGATACGGTGGTGATGCGCTCTTCGGCACGCTTGAGATCACGAGCCGCGACTTTCGAGTCCAACGCAAGATCATTGTATTCCTTTTCCTGTTCGATACAAACGATTCAAATGTAGGACAAACTCCATTACTAATTTAGGTTCAATCTATGTTCAACTACAATTGTTACATGTGACAAATATGTAGATAATAAAATATTAAATGTAAAATGTACAAACCTTACGCCACCTTGCCAAGTTGGCAGTTCTAGCCTCTTGACGCAACGCTGCTATTTCCTCGGTGCGCGCCTACAATATGAGTAATATTAAGCAATAGTTCTAATTCAATATAACCTTATTGCAATCAAATCTCATCATAGACTTTTATGTTCTGTTCGCCAGTTAAAAGTGGCCACTAAAGCTGCCACCTCAAATGAGATTCTAAACATAGGAATATTAGTGAGACTATAAGAATTGGTCAATTTAGTATAAAAAAATAATAAGAAGATTAGTAAAATATCTTTAAGACCTATTCAGATTTAACCGCGATGCTTGGATACTTGAACGTTTTAATCTTTTTCAAATGAAATTGATTATGAAGGACAATGAACATATGTAATTCCAACATATACCTGCAACTGAGATTCAGCTCTTTCGAGTTGCTCCTTGAGTACAGACACTTGGGCGTTGACGTGCACAGTCTCAGCCACGCTCTCGGTGTCGCTTCTAGTGTCCATTCGGCCCTCGGCCTCGGGCGCGCTGGACTCCGCGCCGTCAGTGGACCGCGAGACGTTCGGGTTGTCCCGCTCCCGCTGCGCGCACGCCGCGCACGTGCGGGTCTCGAGCGCGCTCACTTCGCGCTCCAGCTGCCGCACCAGCTGCTCCAAGGTTTTTACCTAAACGATAAAGGTATAAGGTCAATAGTGAGCACTACAATGTTTTCTCTTGAACTTTGAGTGTTACTAGCAGTATGTTATATAAAATACATCATGAGAAATCAATATGGAGTGGGAAAGAGCTACAGAGTAACATAATTATGTTATTCAATTTTATCAGAGCAAAATTTTTCTAACTGAACTTGAACTTAATAAAACCCAAGCACTGTATGCGCGACAGGAGATATGATTTGATTTAGACATAACTTATGTTGCAAGCTTTTCGTGACGATCTTAACCATATTTAAGAAATGAATAGTGCACCTTTTCCCGATGGCGCGAGTCATCGTGCAGTGCGGCGGCGGCGCGCGACTCGGCCTCGTCGAGCCGCTGCAGCAGACGCGACTCGGTGCGCGCGCACTGCTCCTCCAGCGCCGCCTCGCGCTGCCCCGCTGCGCGCACGCACCGCTCTAACTCCTGACCGACGTCAGATATTACCGCTCGATTAGGGATTATTGGCAGTCCTTAATGTCACGTTTCATACGGACTTTTTTACCACACAAGTACTGGTCATGGAATGAAGCTTCCTTCGGAGTCGTTTATGGTGCGTTATAACACGAGATTCTTAAAACGTAGCGGTAAAAGGTTCCTTCAAGGCAGATAACTCATCATCAGCTCCTCTGGTGCTGAAGCCGACGGTCTGCCTGTTTGCTATGTGAGTCTACTATAAAAAAAAACAAATAAAAATCGTAATGTGTGTCCGCACGCGGCGCGGTACCTGCACGTGCGCGTCCAGCGCGGCCGCGCGCACCCGCTCCTGCGCCACCTGCGAGTGCGTTTCGTTCAGCTGCTCGTTGACCGCCTCCAGCTGTCGTTGTTTGTCTATTGCAGATTCCTGACCACAAATGATCATTATATTACTTATCTTATTATATTACTTGTTTCTGTTATTAATCTTTATGAACCTCCCCCATTAAATTGGCCTAATTGCCATATTGATGTAGTGTTCACACTTACGACATCTTACAGAGACAAGAGGGCCGGGGGATTAATAAACGCTCCCTAAAAGATGTTGAGTTACAAATGTTATATTTTTTCACCGGCTTTTTTCTCTCGGTCTACTATAGCCTGAGGGGCAAACAAAGCCGAAATAAATAATTAAAATGATTAACATGACTAAAACATGACCTTCATCAAGTGTATGTATGTACCTTATGATGAATAAAAGAATTTGAATTTATGTATGTGACGTACGTGAGCAGCATTCAACTGCGTCTTCAGCTCGTCGATCGCCTGCTTCTGTTGCAGCGCGGCTGTTTGCGCGGCGGCCAGCTGGCTCTGGGCGAGTTCTCGCGCGCGCGCCTCGCTGGCCAGCTGCGCCTCGGCGCTGGCCACGCGCGCGTTCTCTATGTCGCCTCCGCTCATCGTCTGGCGTCGTAGCGCGCGCTCCTTGGCTATCGTGTCCTGAATAATTCGTGAGTAATAAAACAGACAAGCGGTTAAGTATTGAACAACTTGAAAAACACTAGTCCTAGTTGTTTTCAAAAAATATTTATCATACTACAAGAAATATCCATATACACGAGTTTGTTATTTAACTCCTGAACTGCTGCATCGATTTTAATGAATTCATTACTTTTAATTTCTTTTATAAAATCGCGAATAATTTATATATCTCATAACTATTATATTTGTCTACATTAGTTGTAGCATGTCTGTCTACAAACCCACAACCATATTCATGTGAATGACAATTATGTCATTAATCTACATTAATCACCAGAAATGGTTTCAAATTCTACAGAACCAACATACATTTACATTACATAATGTTTTTACTACTTCTAATTATGGTTCAACAAAATAACATTTACTCTTTGATTACTATGACGAAACTGCTGGATTCAACGATCTAGGATTGATTGGAGTGAGGGTAGTTTAGTAAGATTGTTAAGTGACAGACTCAAAGAACCGTTACGTAAGAATGAGGGGTGTGCTATAAACATGCTGCGTATTGTTATATAATTATATAGTTATTACATAAAATGCTTATTAAAAAAACGTAACATCACGGTGGCAATCCCCTAAGGGGTAGGCAGAAGAGTGTAGTACACCCCCATAACACCCCCACAACAAGTAAAATGCTTATTTAAATCAAATAAACACAGGGTGTATGATGTATTAAAAGTTTTCAAGTAAGAAATGATATCAGTACAGAAACAGCAAATTGTGCTGTAGCATCCTTGACAAATGGCTAAGCATGCAAATTATACAAATATTCCACATAGGGTGTTGATTATTTGTAATAATCTATTTAAGACTACTACTACTTTTCTCTAATGCACTCACAATTGGTTTCACGTTGATTTCCGTAAGCCATCTATGTCGCAAATCTTGTACTTGCTGAACTATATCCTGATAATAGATCAAGCTGTAATTTCTTTACAAGTAATGCGGTATTCCAATAGAGATATCTCACGTTGTACAATTATTACTGATTTGCGAGGTGAAACCAAAGAACAGTTTTATCCTAAATTATCTTTAAAAAAAACAAGCATTGAATTCCTACCTTATAATGTTTGTGCTGAGCTCTCGCCGAGTCCGCAGCGGCTAAGGCGCTAGAGCACTCGGCCTGTAACTCGGCTACTCGCGATTCAAGTCTAGCGAGCTGATCGCGGAGCAGCGCTTTCTCCGCTTGCAGCTCCGCGGCTTTAGCGTGCACTGCTCGTACTTCGGCGTTGTTACGTTCCGCCACGTTCGTGCTCAGTTCCTGGTTTGTTCGCTGAAGCGCCATTCGCTCCTCTTTTTCGACTTCTATTTGTCGCTCGAGACGCCTGTTGATTTATGAAAGAACTCAGAAATATAAATTTTATATTCCATTGTGAAACTTAAACGTAACTGGTGAAATGTGAGGGTGTACTACACTCCTCTGCCTACCCCTTAGGGGATTACAGGCGTGATGTTACGTTTTTAATTATACTATACGGAAGAACAAAGCGCATTGATGGAGCTTGCAGCGTACAAACTTGTATAATGTTTACCACTGCACAAAAATTAAGTTGGACGTAAACTTGATTTATACATTAGGCCTGTGTTTGTGTAAGGGGGCACAATTCGCATGCATATTTGGATCATTTATGATATGGTGATTTTCAATACAGGCGGGAAAAGAGCGCTCGGTAAAAGCCGGCAATGCATATCTCGATATATGACGGTGATTATTTTTATTAACAGATGCTCCAACCGCATGTCTTCTGCTATTATAAAAATGTAGGCTAGCTGCTATAAGGTGATAACAGGTAGCGCAGAGTATGGGGAGGTGGGTACTTGTTCTGCAGCGTGAGCGCGGTGATGTCGGCCTGCAGGCGCGCGCGCACGCGCTCTGCGTCCGCGTCGGCGTCGCGGCGTGCGCGCTCGGCCGCCGCGCTCGAGGCCGCCTCCGCCGCCGCCAGCTTGTTCTGCAGCGACGCCACCTCGCGGCCGCGCATCGCCGCCAACTTCTCCGCCGACCTGCCCGACGTTCGTCACATCAGACACTACTACTAGTGCTACGCATGATAGTACACTTTCCGAAAAGGAACGTACAGAGGCGCTTGGATCGTCTGTCATTATTTCTGGACATATAGAATATTCTGTGAATTTTGTAATGGTCCCCTATATGAAGTGATCAACTCGACTAGAAGATAAATTGTGCTAGTTTTGAATTGTGCAGTTTGTGAAAACACAGTGTACATGAAAATAGCACACTAAAACTGGATAAACATGAATGAATATTATTTATACAAACCAGAGAAGCGATATACTTACTTGAAGGTGGCCAAGTCGATAGCAGTACTGTCGAGAGTGGAGGTAAATCCACCGCTACTATCTTCATTCTCCTCCGGGGCTACATACGAATACCCTACAAAACAAACAATGCATCCAATTAACCAATTGTTACATTTCGTTTGGCTATAATTTCCTTTAAATGTGGCTTCTGTCTATTCCTTGGTGGCTGAACACGTGATCTTTAATTGAACAGATAGATGGCGCAATGACACAGCTGCTCTGCCATAGATGAATCTTACCAACAAAGGGCAGCTGTCCTGCGAAAGGAGCGCGGCTGCGGAAGGGCGCAGCGGAGGGCGGTGGGGGCGCGCGGGGTGGCGCCGGCAAGAACGTCGCGTCCTCGGCGCCGCGCACGTGCGGCACCCACGGCGGTGCCTGGGACACCCAATCGTTATAATTACCTCTCTGCCATAGTCTACTTGTTGACATAACGTACATCAATTATGAATGAATATTCATCAAACTCTCCTACCACCTTGGTATCTTAACAATAATAAAGATCATTACTAATAATAAGTGTGCTGTGTGCCACATACCAAACACAACAAAAATGGGGACTGAAAAGAGTGTATACTGTTATGATAATAGTAATAGCCGATCATGGCTCCTAAGTGAAAACTATCTATTGCCGCGCGGCATGCTGATCAAGTCTAAGTCTAAGATCTAGCATCCCAATGAACTATAAATATTCAGTTATACATAGTCTTGCGTCAGACAGAATTACTAGCCATACTCGGTGAAATAAATATACACCATTTTTAAATATAAGTTCCAGACGTATATTGGAAAATAAAACTGTGAACAATTAATATGGTTACGTAATAACCTGATCTCGAATATTGTGTATGTGGAGATGCTGCATAGCGGCATGCTGCAGCGTGTCCAGGTAGTTGTACCGGCGGGCGGGCTGCACGCGCAGCAGACCTGCTACGAGAGAGCGCCACTCGCGCGACGGTCCGTCAGGAAGGGGCTCGAATGGCGGCTCGGAATTCGGTTCCCGCTCGTATCTAAAAGAGATTTTTGATTGAATTAAGTACGCTTTGAAAACCAATAGATACAATGAAGCTAGAAAGAGTCGTGCATGTGATTGTACAACTTCCCACAGAGAAGTAACATTAAACCAGGAGTGTGTGGGTAACTGTATGTACTATAAGTAATGTCATCCACCTACATTAACCCATGTTTTAATTTCTTTCTGACCCTCATACTTCCAGTAACTGTTTCTTTGGTCCACAGTTGGACATTTCCTCTAATTATAAAAAGGTTTGAAACCCTAACGCTACCATGGTAGTCTAAGTGTGGGTTGGTACACTTCACTTAACCGAACATAGAGAATATTAAGTGTGTCCTTAAAATATGCATAAACTCTGAGCCCACAAGCCTTCAGACTCCTACTAAAGATATATTGCTTGTCAATAAATTATTGTAACACTTACTGTTGTATGTTGCTTAGAATCTGCGGTATGGAATCATCTTCCCCAGAGGAAAACGGTCTCTTGAGCGTCACCAGCTCGAAGGCGACTACACCCAGTGACCAGTAGTCGCATGCTGACTGGAAAATTTACATTAAGACCGGAAAAAGAAGATTTAATTTTAATAAAATGTGATTATATTATAATTGTGTTAATAATTTACGCCACATTGAAAATGTATGATACATGTGTGATTTTCTAAAACGAATTTTACGAATTAAGGAATACGACAAGTGGGAAAAGTTTTGTCAATTTCACTTTTCATTTTTAATGAGAACCACTAAAAACATATACGTCGTCATCAATTCTAATAATATGTAGATTTATATTCCAATTTCTAGCCGTCACATGTATCAATGTAGAAACAGTATCACAGGCAAACTTTTTTTTTCCATATTTGCAACCAGCTCTATCCTGTCTGCTAAGACACTTGTTAGACTTCTGATGAATCGCAGCCAACATTAGTGGCACCACAACCCGAAACTCATTAAAGGGAAGCAAGTGTACGTACAATGGCGGTGGTGACAGTGCGGCAGCAGTCGTAGCACACGGAGTGGTGCGCGGCGCACGCGGCGGCCGCCAGCAGCTCGGGCGCTACGTAGTCGGGCGTGCCGCAAGCGCCGCCCGCGCCCTCCGACAGCCGCGCGCACGACCCGAAGTCGCCCAGCTTTATGTGGCCGCACCTAACGATGCCGGGGCAAAACTTTAACAAGTGTTACATCCCCACACAACGAGCAATCACTAATATCTCCAATAGTATATATTATACTTGTTTTATCTTCAATAAAAATCTATAACTCTTCAAAATCGTTATATTGTGCCATATCACAATGAATGATAATTGTTTGTAGCTTCAACAGTAAATTGTAGCAGTTATTTAAGTCACAAAAACGATAATATTGATCTATAACGGAAAGAACAACAAAACTCCAAACATCATTCTTACCTATCCAACAATATGTTATGTGGCTTGACATCTCTGTGAACGTAGCCCATGCCGTGCAGAGCTTTTAATGCATGTGCTACTTCTGCTACATAAAATGCTGCATCACTTTCTGCCAATGGATGATTGCGACGCGCTATAAAGCCTGCCAAATCTCCACCATTGCAAAGCTCCATCACCAAGTAGAGCGTGCTATTGTCCTGTTGAAGTAAATAAATGGAAGTACAATATAAAAATATGTTTATCTTACTTTTAGTCTTATTATGTTCATTGAAACAAAGTAGAAAATGAGTGATATGTTTATTAATTGTACTTGGTAGTCATTGTGGATTTCATGACAGAATATAGCAACCTAACCACGTACACAGTAATATTTATTTTACTAAGAAACAAGACTAAATATGCAGTTTTCGTACATGACAAGTCTAAAACACCTTTTAACTAGTTACACAAACAACTTAGTACTATATCTGGGGACAATTCCACACACGGCTATCCGATTCCAAATTAGGCAATTTAATGTCTGTGTTATGGTAAACGGACAGCTGATAAACATACATATATACATACTATAAAATACTTATATAGATATTTTTGGTACACCTTAACACAGAACAAAAAATGCACTCATCACAGAAATGTTCGTCCTGGGTGGAAATCGAACCCACAACCTCCGGTTTACCGGTCAGGGTCTCTGACCACTCGTTCACGAGGTCATTCAGAGTATACGTATATGTAACATCTCAGGTAACAGGTCTTAATTATAGTATGTTTACCTGAAAAGCATACTGCAGTTGTGGTATCCAAGAACTGTGAGCCGTGGCTAACACGTCCCGTTCATCCTCTGCGCCCGCTATCCGTTTACGTGCGTCTTCTTTGCGTACACTCTTCAATGCGTACACATCGCCCGTTTGTTTCTCTCGTACCATCTGTAACGATACACGAGGGATACTAAGTTAATGTTAAGTTAGTAAGAGAGTGCCATTTGGCAGTATGTCCACCTATTATAATTGTCTGGGTTACAATAAAGATAAAACAAAAATTTTGTGCTTACACCATAGGTTAATGAGAGTTGGTGGTGGTCTAGGATAATGGAAATATTTATATACATATAAATTATGGTTTATAGTGCAGTCATAAAAATTAGTAGCAATACAATGATTTATAAGATTAAACAAAAGCTTGGTTCCTCTGAACTGCTCTTTAAAACAATGTTAAAAATGTATACACTCTTACATGTACATCCCCAAAGTGTCCCCGGCCAATGGTTTGTATGACATCAAAATCAGACAAACACACCCGGGCTCTGCGAAGTTCTGCCAATGTACTACGATCTGTAACATAAAATACTGCGATAGACAGAAGTTTGGAGCCTCACGCCAGTTTACTTTAGTTAAACTAGTTAATTTTTTTTAGTTTTGTACTTTACTTTTTTTTAGTTTTTAAACAACACTTTCAGTTGAGTAAACATGAAACCTACTTTAACTAACATCAAAATTTTTGATGGTAATAACGGTCATTCTTTGCTGTTTTAATGAAGACAATGATTTAGATAGATTTACAAAACACAAAACTGAAGTATACAATACTAACATTTGTCCACAAAAGCTCGCACCAGCTCGTCGGACTTTTTAACTGGATCATCATTGCACTCATCATATAATACTGTTAAGGCATCCAACAACGCTTCACGATTTATCGTTTTTCTATTTACTTTTGTTGTTCCACTGGTTACTTTGCCTATTATTTGACGATTCAGTCGCGTGATTCTTACTGCAATCGCTTCTTTCGAAGGCTCCATTTTTGTTCTTAATTTATAAAGGATTATTTTGTTTAAGCAATCAATGAGACATTTTGAAACTTTCTACATTAAATTCGATCTATAAAACTTTTAGTTACTTTCGTTATTAGTAATCGCCAAAACGGAACACGGGTAACCGTTATTTCGAAAATTAAAATTGTTTATGTTACGACAGATTGCTTTTTTAAATAACCTCACTGTAGAAATGGACTAAAATAAATAAAATTATACAGCCGACATTATTATTTAAATTAATAACGTTTAAACAATATAATTATTCCATTTATTAAACATTGCTCCAAAAAAATTAACTTTACTTTTTATTATAAACTATAAAAACGTTAAATTAAAGATACTGTCATATTAAAGCAAGCTAAATAGGTTTGGTACGTATTAAGGAGACAGAATGAGGGTTCAGTTTTGTGTGTAAATTAGTACCGTTTTATACCATAGATGAAATAATCTGTACGAAGTTCAACTTATCATTAAATTTTTAATTATCAGCATAAATAATCCTCAAATTATCTGAAGAGCAAAAGTTCAAATATTGAGTCACATGACCTTAAAACTTAGCAATTAGAGTACAAATTGCGTAGGTCTCACATATAACTACTAGCATATAATATTTATATAGTATGTCTACTCACCATAACAAAATGCAAAGCTGACAGGGTTTGATCATTCCGCAATTATCTATCATCGATTTCTGTCCGCTTCCGTTCTTACATCGCTGTATAATGTTGTTGGCCTTCCGGATCAATACGTATCGAAAATATCTAAGACAGATAAATCTATATATATCACTCACTTTAACTTTAACGGTGAAGACAAAATAGTCAGGAGACTTACACAGTTTGGAATTCTCCATAATGTTCTCTAAGATGTGTGTTATTGGACCATCTGCACTTGGGCAGCGTGGTAAACTATGACCTCGATTTATGAGAAAAAACCCTTTGTCTGACAGTGACAACAATAAATAGATTGACAAAAAAACTATCTTTGGCATTTATGTTGAATGCATTTGAATAAATATCGCTTGTAACAGCAACTATTAAGTTAGGTGTGTAATCCGCCCTAGTGAAGTCTTGAAAGCATGGCTGCCCCTGCAACCCATAATTGCAAAGATAATTTTCTATTTGCAAGTATATAGCAATTTTTATATTAAAATGTCTTTTCAAATTATATGTAATAAGAAAATTTTGAAATCCACAGAACGGTTAGTTTTTGATCAACCGTTTACATCGACAACTTACAAATAGTTTTTCTTTCTGATAAATCCGGGAATTCCAACAAGCTGTGCTTGTACTTGTTGCATGAAGCATTATCCAACACTCTACTGCAATACCCACCTATATGTATGAAATCGGGTCGTAAGAGAAACATTTTTTTTCTAAAATAAGAGGGAGGTGTCATTAGGTTCTGACTAGGTACTTGCATTGTAACCAAACTGGATTGACCAACGCATAGCAAGTATTAAAAGTACTTCAATAACTACATAATAAACATGTTTCCAGAAATAAATTGCTTAGTGTGCCTACCGACTTAAGCGAATATGTCATACGAAAAAGTGTGACCTAACAAGACATTTTGTTATTATGCTGTCGACATTTTATATAAATTCCCCTCGTCATCAAAATAATGTTAAATCAATCGTTTTCCAAACACAATAAGTAGGGCAGTCGGAAGCGAATTTCTGACTGTGTGATAAGTCACTGTTGATTTTTAATTTATCCATATCACATTGTTATTCGGTCACTTGCTGCTTAAAGACCACTTTTTACTATTATGTTGTTTTGTATATATTTGTCAATCTATAATAAATACAAAGACAAAGACGTTTATTTGCACAAATATGGGTACATATAAAGATGTTACTAGTTCAAGCCATATTTTGCCTTTTACGGCGTACAAATAGAAATAGAGCTACAGTATAAAAAGTAAAAGTAAACGAATTAACTATTATTACTAAATTATTATACGACAATTTATACACACGTGTAAGATTTTTAAAATAAATACAAA
This sequence comes from Agara michaeli, assembly GCA_018245675.1. Taxonomy (NCBI): domain Eukaryota; kingdom Metazoa; phylum Arthropoda; class Insecta; order Lepidoptera; family Hesperiidae; genus Agara; species Agara michaeli. The sequence continues at coordinate 5,758 of DWDX01001560.1, read as the reverse complement.
ACCGTGACACTGGTAAAGAAAGTAGGCGGTTATTTTATAAAGAAACTGATTAAAATAATTGTATTGGTACTGTGAAACTAATTTTAAACAAAGAAAATCAATTACGTATCAATTTTTTAGTAACGGCCGTCTAGTCGATAGTAAAGATGTTTAATTAACCTTCGGACCGAATGAAACTAAAGCAGTAAATGCAATTTAGTTTTTTTTTTAAATCAAGAGTTATTTTTATCAAACCAATACTCAATTGAAAATGGCGTAGTAGTATAGGTATTTTTAATCTCCCGCGTGCTTACTAAGATAAAATAAACCTCTGCTAAATGGAATGATCAATTCAGACTTTTATTATTTATCTAACACAAACGTGCGGAAAGAAAGATAAATTGACTAACATGACTATTAATTGGTACGAACTAATGTTCAAACACCATTCTCACTTTTAGTATTACCTAAAAGGTTTAAGCTGAATACATGACACGGGTGATTGAGGATCTAACGATAGACTGGAATATGATTGATAAAAAAAATATGAATTAATAAATGATTGATGTCAAAAAGATAATAATTCAACGAATAAAAGACGTCGCTGCGACTCCAACGACACACACGGTTACCGTGCAAGTGACCTTACAGCACGTTTGTATCAAGTTTGTTGTTTATAAAAGTGATTGAATATTCTGCGCGGACAGTTTTGTCTTTACACCGCTCGAATAAGCAACGCTACAATTTTGCATAGAACGCGAAAAAATATATTCGTGTTTGAAGTGAAGTGTAAACGAAATGGCTTTCCTCGAAGGACCTTCGGCGAAGCTGGCCGAATTGATTAAGCAGGAACTGGGCGAAGGACCTGACGATTTGGAGAAGGGGGTGCGTGACCTGCGTAGTATGTGCGCCGCGAACCCTTACTTGCCTCGACCCGAAGCAATAGGTAGGGTGTGAATATTTTTTAAACACTACTATTGTATTGCAATGTCTTTTACCTAAAGTGTAGGTGCTCAGCCATGCGTTTATGTGGACAGTTATAATACGTTAAGTTAATTATTTTTCGTGGATGTCAACGCTGCATCAGCAAATGTTATGTCCGAATGATTGTGGTCTTCTAGCAATTGCAGCTCTCTGGTAGAAACTCATGGAACTTATAAATATTGAAAACTCTTTGTTCTATAAAAACATAATTTGCAATAAAAAAATATTGAAATCGTTAATCGAGATAAAAACTATGCTATCTCTCGTGTTGAGACACCGCACACAATATGCAAAATTTCAATAAGATCATCCGAGTCTTTTTGAAGTCTATCGCGGACCAACATCGGGACACGGGATTTTTATATATGCTAGAACATTTACTACTCACTCAAAAAAAGATACATATTACAAAAAAATCTTACTCTATCTGTCATTTACGTATATTTTTATAAATTCTATTTATAATATTTCATTAATACCAAGTATTAAGTATATATGTACATATGCAATACCAATGCATATGTAATCATTGCATATGTATGTTATGGATATTTATATGTAAATATAATATAACAATACCAATAATTAAACATTGCAGTTACGTTAAATATATTGTACACTGTATAATATTTACCTTTTGCATATCTAGGTGTATATGTACCTAACTTACGTAGGTATTTACTTCAGTGTAACGTTAGATTACAAACGCAGCTACGATATTTATTTAAAACGCGGAAACACTAATAATTTTATTCATGAATATAGCTATCGATATTGAAATATATTATTTTATCGCCTTCCACTTGCAGTTTCGCCTGAGGCCACCGTATGGACCATAATATTCAAAGCAATCTCACATCAAGGAGTTGAAATACGAAAATGATATAATGTTTATGACTATACCTACATATTGAGTGTTTATATTCGATTGCAGTTAAAAGAATATTATATACTTATACATATTGATGAATGTGAAGGGGAAAAGGGGCCAAAGAATATCAGGAGTCAGGAACTCCTTAGTCTCCGCCTGACTCTATAGGGAATATGCGTGATTGTAACTATACTTAAATAGAATACTATTTATTACATATTATACATTCGAAAAAGATAACGATACTTAGATAAGATCCATTGATTTATTTTTAGAATGTAAAGTTGACTATTTTGGACATTTTTATAGCAACTACGCTAAAACCTTAATGGTACTTACATACCTATTCGTTTCACGTAAATCTCTCTGACTTTCGTTGACTTATCAACCTAATGGGTATTGAGTATGTAGACGAAGCGCGTCAGGTTTGCAAGGTCAGAGATATTTGGCACTCGGTGCTTTCTGCCTACCCCGTTAGGGACCTGGCGTGATGGTATGTTGTTGTTTGTTGTTGTGTATTGCGTAAATAACGTAAGGACATAAGAGCAACGCGACATGACGTCAAATGAAACATTTAAAGAGTTCAAATCTCGACTACATCTGTTGGATATAATAATGGACGTCATTGAACCTTGGTTTGAATAACTTATTAGAATCATATCGTACTTGTGCCTACACTAATTGCCGTGACGGATACGTTTCTCAAATATACTCTAACATTTCAAACAATTTACATAGATTTTATCACGTGTACTATATTTATACAATTTATACTTGATAAAGCTTACTATTGTTACACATTGACACAAATTATGACGTCGTTGTTAAGGAAATTGCCTTTGAAATGAAAGCTCCTAGGAACTTAATAATGCAATGTTGCAGAAAAGGTCAGGGACCGTTGCATTGTCTCCCGATGTAAAGGAGATCACGGGACCTTAACAGAGTGAGCCTATTATGCTAACAATGGTAAGAGTAACCTATTATGTACTCTACGAGTGATGGAATGCCGTTACACCCTATTCGTGTTTTTATCGAAATATTGCCGCTCGATGAACTGGGTCGCTGAGTTCGAGAACCTTACCAAGTACATTAAAGCCTGCATTATAGTGGAACAAACGCGTGATGCACGAATGGTGTACAAGCTAATTTTTTTCTTTATTTCATGGAATTTGCTGCACATTTATTTTCTTACATTGACTTGATATTTTTAATTTATTCTTATATCTATTATTTTTTTGTATCCTTTTATGTTATAATTTGTATTTAATTCTCTAAAAAAAAAAATTACGTATTCATTAGTGTAATTGGAGAAATTCGTTCTAATCGTCTAAATATGTAAATGCTACTATTGCCCATATGGCCTCTGGACGGTTTAATCACGGAGGTTCGTTGCCCTAAGTCAAATGGAGGCCGTGTTAAGGCGCACTTCACATTTTGGCATTGCTTGCATGAAGGAAGTGGAACTAGACGTCCCACGAGGTCAGTTGGACAGGGTTCGGTCGCGGCGGACGGCGTCGAACAAATATGCAAATGTAGTCCAGCAGCTGTGCCTCTAGACCCTAAAATAGATTAAAATCTGTGTTCATTGTCAACCCGACGCCTACTTAGCCCGTCTAAGTTCCCCTACGATAGCACAGTACCTACAATTTAATTATTAAAAACAATTACCTAAATACGTTAACCGTTATATTTATAAGAAGTATTTACAATTCCCTGCCCGGTACACAACGCAAACACACACGGGCACGTAAAACGGTGAACGGCATTTTATATATGCGTACCGATAGAAAATTAATGTTCTCTAAATATAGCTTGTATTTTTCCAATCAATTATAATGTTTTTGTTTGTGTATTTATGATGTAATCGATTAAAATGTACCAATGTGTTACGATCGTGACGTAGAGGGAGCATCGTTAGAACTGGTAACCTTTAATTTAAGACTGTTGTTATAAAACTTGTCATTTGAGAATTCAATAATGTTATGAAGAGATAATGAGATTTTTTTATAGTAGAACACATACAGTTACAAAGATAGGCGTTAAAGAAACAAAGGGCTTGTTAAACAATGCCGAATCCCATGTTTCTGTTACAGACGGTAAGTAGCCGTGTTATATAATTTATGCAACTATAAGCCTTGACCGGTTTGTCCTCTATGGTCCGATTATGGCGGAAAGTTTGGAAGTTGTAAATTAAAATTAAAATAGCGTTATGCGACGCGCGTAAACATATAAAAAAATATTTATATCTATAAGTTAAGACGAAGCGTTGAACAAACAATACAATTGTGGACGATTTAAAAAATAAACTTGCCCTGTTATGTGTTCTCTACTCTCTACTAAATGAACCTTACTTATCATCATATGCTCAGTACCTCCTTTCTCATAAATGCAATGTAAACAGATTAGGTTGACAGTCTTCAATTATTTGCTTTTTACTATTTTTAATATATTTGATTTATGATCAAATTAGATGGGCAAACAAACATACCCAAGACAAGAACTTTTCCGTTAGATGTCAATGACTTTAAGATAATGTATGCAATTAGACATCCTCTTCTAAGATTCACTAAGTCAATATCAAGATCTATTAAATCGAATAAACATAATAGCTTTTAGTGAGTCCTTGGTAGGACTTGCAGGCCAGAGACTGGACTGCCAACGCATTTGTCTTTGCCCGCGAACAACAAACGACTAAACCATAGATACCTACTGTTGTAAATGTGAATACGTGATTTACGCAAATAAAACAATAAGTTTCCTTTTTTTTATTATAGAATAGGCTTACTTTTATCTACGAACTCATCTGATAGTAAGTGAGGTGCAATCTAAGGTGTTGGTACGCTTGCCTAGAAAATACCTATTCATTCTTGTTTTGAATAATCCTAAGATATAGGTATCATGAAAGACAGGGACCTACAGTGTCCTTGGCTGTACGCACCAGAAACGATTTGAAATCAAAATTACAATACGAAATGCCCAACATTATTTGAGCAGCCTCGGCTCACGATCAGTCACACAGTAATTCAATACCGTTATGCAATAATATCAAATAAATTTATTTCAGACACAAAGTTGCTGGAGCACTTTGTGCGCGGATGTCGGATGAACTTCGAAAGGGCGCGCAACAAGTTCGAGGCGTTTTGTTACGCACACTCGCGGTACAAAGATCTCTATGAACACCGCTCCCTCAACGAACCGCCGCTCAACAACGTTTGCAAATTCTTGTAAGAATAAACAGTTTCTTTTATATTCGGCAAAATAATTATGACGAGAGACGTAGAGAATCATTGATTGATCATTTTATAAGTATAAAGGGTTTTATAACTGTATAATATCCAAACTAGTATAAATTCGGTGCTTTCTGCCTACCCCGTTAGGGACTTGGCGTGACGGTATTTATTTATTTATTTATTAGTGTATATTCATTTGATTTTGTTTTAAATTCACACATAACAATATTGTGTATCTCTAGATTGACGTATAAATGTTTACATATAAGTAGTGAATCCTTAAATCTTTCGTTTTTATTATTATAAAGGTGTTAATTCTTCATGCATATTAATATTTGTCATCGACACTTAAATCCTCCGTATATAGTTTGTATCTATTACATATATTAATGTGTATATGAGATTTCCTAAAAGTTATTTAAATATTTACTAAATAATAGTTGTCTAGTGATTTACATGTTCGGCTTCCGTCAGTGGTGGTCTAGGATTCAAATCTGACCTTGAAATGTCGTGTGCGTTTCTTAAATTAATAATATATTTATTTACATTTAATAAAATTACGTAACATCACGCCTATAATCCCCTAAGGGGTAGGCAGAGGAGTGTAGTACACCCCAACAATTCACCAGTTACGTTTAAGTCCCACAATGGAATAGGTGGTGAGCCTATTGCCATGCACCGGGCACACATCCAG
>DWDX01001559.1:0-18184 GCA_018245675.1 Agara michaeli | reverse complement strand
AAAGAATTTTTGACATCGGTCCAGTAGTTTTTGAGCCTATTCGTTACATACATGCCCACACACACACACACACACACACACACACACACACACACACAAATTTTTCCTTTTTATAATATTAGTATAGATATGTATGTTTATCAGCTATCCGGTTACCATTACGCAGGCATTCAATTGCCTGATTTCGATTCGGATACCCGTGTGTGGAACTGTACCAGTAACTATTATTTACGGCACCAAGGTCGTCTACCGCAACGCAATGGCTTTGAAAGGGCCCTTTTGGCGCCTTTTTTGAAGAACCTTCACTGCGATCTTTACACACACACACACATAAACAACCGTTACATAATAAAAGCTTTTACATCTCGCTAATTACAGACGAAAGATCTCCGGTCCATTTGTCATTGATGACCGGATCGGATATGTATTGTTGGCGGATGGCTAATGACAAGTCATTAGTCATTATGTTATGACGATTAGGTGCAGGCGGAAAAGAATTCATTAGTCGTAATTTATCAGGCATTAATTCAGTGGGTAATGATATAAATAAGCTACTGTAGTATCTTTCTAATGAGCAGTGTTGCTTAAGATTGGCTTTAGTCCGCGGTTTTGTTCGCGCATAAATTGAATTTCCAGAAATAAATGAATATATTCATTTCTTTACCCAGGATTTTTTTTACACACGATCGTGATTATAAATTAAAAAGTGACTAATTTTCATACTTTGATAACCCTATTTTACCCCCCTTAGTATTTCCCGAATTCCTTCTTTAGTACGTGATATGTTTGCTTGCTTGTTTGCCTCACAAACATTTGTTTCGGTTGAGACTCGAACCCACAACCCCGTTCAACAATCAAGTTCGATAACCACTCACTTAACAGGCCAGGCAGAAGACACACCGGGTGTTACGTATGCACGTAAAAAATATGCCAAGTTCCACGCGCAATACTTCAAATTATTATAAATGAAGAAAACTGCGGGATATCCAAATACCTTAATGATTTCACCGGCGCGTAACTTGTCCGGACCTGTAGCCGAGACACAGCTAGGGTTGCCAGATCTCTAGATTCCCGACAAAAAGCGATATATCCCGAGCAAACAGCTGCTTGTAAAGTGGTACTAGAATACAAATATTGATTTCAAACTGACGCGCTCTCTACGTTTATTTCCATCAAACATGCTTGTCTCTTTCGGAGTTTTCTTCTCTCCCGATTTACATGTCTCCATTTCGATGTTTTTTATTTTTTATATTTTAGCATTCGGTTGTCGCAACCCTACACACAGGCAGTGTTTTTTGCATCTTCCGCTTAAACCGGTTACCTCAATAAGAACAAATGAATTTTTACTCTTTTTGTCGTGTTAGACCTCACCAGCCTCGGGTTTTGTTAACGTTCATCATTTAACGCGCTAGTTATGTTTCGTCATAAAAATTATCCTTGAATTTTTCCTCCTTATTAACTACCTGGTTGCAAAAACTTTGAAGGTGGTTTAAACACAGTTCGCAATAGAAAGAGTATTGTAATTAATTTTAGTTACATATTTATATTACCTACTATATTTATATTACCTACTAGCTGCGTTCGCGACTTTGTAATAAGGAGTAACTTGGGCTAAGTTACTCCTTATTACATCAGTTATCTGCCAGTGAAAGTCCCGTCAGAATCGGTCCAGCCGTTCCAGAGATTAGCCGGAACAAACAAACAGACAGACAAAATTTGTAAAAAATGTTATTTTGGGTATATGTACCGTGTATACATACATTACGTATGCATTCAGTAAAAAGCGGTTATTTGAATATTACAAACAGACACTCCAATTTTGTTTATTTGTTCAAATGTTATTTTATCAGAAACCATCATTATAATACACAAAGGAACTAGGTATTCACCAAAACTGTACCTACTTTGCATTGATTTCTTTGTAATAATTATTTCATTTCGTATTCAATAATTACAAATATCATATCACTAAATTATTATCGACAACACACATGTGAAGTATCTTTAAAGTTGTTTACTTATTAAAATCAATAGTAGTAAAATAAATCCGACTCAAACTTACGCATCCAACTGCGTGCTTATATAGTGACGTCATAGAATACTTTACCTATTACTGGCATCATGGCGTACGAACCTGTTTCAGTGCCTTTAAAAGCCATCCGACTGATTACCGACCAATTAACGTAATGTCTTCATTACGCGTTATAATTGGTTCCTTGTTGAATGTGACGCCATTTTTTTTTTCGATTAATGTGCTAATTACCTCGCCGCTCGTACGGAATAGTAATTGGACAATATGCGGGTGAGCACAGATTAAAAAAAAACTACTCGTTTCAATAGAAAAACTGTCCGCCTAAAAAAAGCGCTTGCCTAAATAGCAATGTTAAGTTTAGTTTTCCATTACGATTACACGTAAAAAGTAATCGAAAACCTTAGTGTTTCCTCATCCTTGGTTCCATTTATTGTTTGCCACTTGGGTCAGACGTTTATGGTATAAAATTTGAATTATATTTAATTTCAACTCTTTTCTCTTTTTCGGGACGGGATATGGGACGTATCAGAAGATTTAAGGCCATAGTATGCGGGTTTCCTCACTATAATTTCAATATCCTTATAAAGAGTGATATTTACCAGTTTTTAATTATAAAACGCACAAAACTTTTCAGACAGATATGCCCGATTTGAACCCGGAATGAAGGAATTAAACTGAAATTCAAACCACTAAGCTATCAATGATATAAAAACGTATAATAATACATAAACTTGGGACAACCTCACCCTTGACCATCAAATTTGACACCATGATAAGCAGACGAAGAAACTACATACATATATAAATAACTAAATATTATACATACATTAGTAACTTACTTAAAGTGTCTGTAACACGATAAACAAAACAGACCGTTTAAATAAGTTGAAATAAATAAAAAATGTCCGTTTGTTACAATTGAAGATGGCAAGGATTCGAATTTAGTTGTCAGTTAAATTTGTAGAACAACACAGAGGGAAAATAACAAAACCTTCAACGCACGACCATTGCAACACGCAACATCAAACGACTCGGAAGTAGGCATTTGACATAGCTACCTTTGACATTCGTAATGAAACCCAGACGTCTTTGAAGCTACGGGAAATTCTTTAAAATATCAGGCGGGTAAATTTATAAGGAAAAGCAACTGCACAAACAGTCTTAGTACCACGCTCCTTGCCAACTTGAATATCATTCGATAGGAAAAATGAAATAACACGAAAGGCCTTCAGAGGCAATCTTTGCCCAATAAAGCGTTGCTGATTAACTTCGCTTTCTAAATAATTTTCCTAAAGACGGACCTACTTAATAGCTTTCTCGAACTTTCAAAGGCCATGCGCCCTAATTACTTCTTTGATCTCAATACCATTATCTACAACAAGATATACGAGTAATTATGTTTTTCTTCAATATTCTTCCACGGCCGGACGCGTGCCTCATACCGTAGTGCAAAGATTTTAAGTCCATAGCCTAACACGCAAGCAAGTGCGGATTGGCAGACTTCACGACCTTCTAAAAAGATTATATACTTTATAATACACTCTATGAGAGGACTCACTCTACTCTACTCTCTCTCACTCACACTCACTCTAATCATGAGAGGAGATTCGTGTCCAGCAATGGAACAATAAAGTGGCGCAACATACACACATTCAATGTAATCCCAAGAACATATGCCAATGTTTCTATCTACTGTTTATAAATATAAACTATTTGCGGTTCAGTAAACTGATACATCATTCAACATCTGACACGGCCATGATTGATAACTGGCCGCTACGTTACGCAGAAATTGATGACATGCGATAGCCTTGTGCAATTGTAACAGAAACTAATTTAAATATCACGAGTTAGACAACCAATCGGTTCGCGTACATTGCATTCTTGTTCTCTGATTGGTTGAATTATCACGACACACTCTTAACTGATTGGTTAATTATCATAATAAATCGAGGCATAGGAAGAATGCGTTGTATCTAGTACTTGCGGTTATTTAACTGTTTTTTTTTTGTCTGTCTTTTTCTAGGCGAGTTTACGAAAATATTGCGCCAGTAAATCTAATTCTGTTAACGCTGTATCCGAAGGTCTCGAGATGATGGTGCAATAAATTTCTTGTATATTACAAATTTAAAAGGACATTCGAGCAAAGCCGCCTCACGGTTTCATTGTTTGCGTTGTTTTATTGTTGTATCGAATGTCAAGGCGGCAATAAAGATACTAATGTTAGCTCGGCCATTGTTCAATTTGTCAGATATTGTTTCGTGTTTATACTTCGCGCGTGAAAGTAATTCGTACTTTATTCTTAGGTTTTGTACTTTCTCTTATCGCTGTTTCCTTCGAGAAGCACGTATGAGAAGGTATAGACAATGACATATCGTTTGCACCGACTGATATGCTTATCTGATTTTGTCGTAATCCGAACGTTATCGATGAAATATTACCTCGATTATAAAAGTACGTTTAAGACTTACATTATTTTTCTTGTATAATATTCAGGGCCGAGGCTTCAATTCTGTTTCATCGTAATGTACATAAATACACTTAATGTGCTCCCTTGAGTAATCCATACTATAATATTATAAAGCTGAAGAGTTTGTTTGTTTGTTTGAACGCGCTAATCTCAGGAATTGAACTGAAACTGGTTCGAATTGAAAAATTATTTTTGTGTTGAATAGACCATTTATCGAGGAAGGATTTAGGCTATATAACATCACGCTGCAACTATTGGGAGCGAAGAAATAATGGAAAATGTGAAATAAACGGGGAAAAGTATTCATCCTTGAGGGCTTCCGTTGCGTGCGCTGCGAAAACGGTTCCAGATACCAAAAATATATGTATGAAAGAATTATTCCTCTTGAAGTGATCTAAAAAAATGTCCGCGACGGTATATGTCTATCTTTTAAGATTAACTCACTAGAACCGTTTTTATGGTAATCAAATTTGGTCGAAATTAATGCATTATTTGTTAAGAGTTGTATCAACGTAATAATCATATATATGGCAGAACAACGTTTGCCGATTCATCTGGTGTACAATAATTCAAAATAACGGAATTTATTACTTCATTGAAACACAGCAAAGTTTTCCAAATGGAACGGAGGCAGCGGGCGTTTTCTCTAAAGTTTATGAGATATGTGGGTATAGGGGTTGCGGGTAAAATAGTAAGTGCGAGTTAGGTACTTGTTTAACTTTGATCTAGCCGCGGCCGGCGATCAGGTGAACACGAACGAACTAAGAATAGGAGTGTCAATGACCTCGTGGTCAACTGTCACTTGCAATGTACGGTTTGCGAATGAAAAGCATGAACAATAATAAACACTCGATAATTATATCTTGGATCAATTTTACACTTATATACTGGGATTGAACATGGCTACTGAGGATCTACATCGATAATAAAAATTAAAAATTAAAATAAAAAAAAATAAAGAAATCCTCTTACCCTTACCTTGCTGACATCCGTTTTAATGACGCTTTGTCAGTCTTACAAAAAAAAGGAACTCATTGTATCTCCAGGTAACGGGATACGACGATTAACTAACGCCTTTGTATATATAGCAAGTACATAACTTTTACGCACTTAACCATAAATAATACTATAAAAATCGCACTAGGTAAAGGGCGATTATTATTTATTTTACGATAAAATAGCTATCCGGCCGCCGGTTGGTCTTACTGGGAACGTAAAACGTCTGATGGAAATGAATCGTGCACGGCCGACCACGTCTTCGGCTCTCTCCGGGGTCGCCCCGCTGTAGGTTTGGGGATATTTAAATAAATAGTTTAAACCAACGATACGTGTACCGTATATCTGTGCCCCAAGTTGTTGTTTGTAACACAGGCAATAATAATATTTCTATCGATTATCTACGATCATAATACAACAAAGTATATCGTTGTACTATTGGAAACTTAGAAACTTGTGTTAAGACAAGGGCAAAGAGATATAATCCATATTTTAAATGGTGTAGCAATTTTTAGATAGTAAAATTGACTGCAATTAGATAAATTTGTAAATTAAAAGTAGACCGATGTAAATTATGCGCCAAGTTTTCCATATTTTAAATTTTGTGTTAAATGTATTAATCGCTAGTTATTATCGTTCAACTATGTTATAATTAGTGACATTGTTATTATTTTACTATCACGCCAAGTCCCTAACGCGTTAGTCAGAAAGCACAGAATGCCAAATATTCCTATCCTTACAAATTTAGCCCGCTTCTTCCACATTAATTACTTTTTTCATACATGCACGCCGGTTTCGGAGACTCTTGACATCGCCATGAGCCAAAATCTCACCTATTTAATCGAGGTGGAAGCCTCGGTCTTCCTCGGCACTCCCATTGTATATCTGTTTCATCATTCTTTCCCCATACCCCAACCATCGGAGCATTCCCTTTCTCGCTTGTACACTTTGACATCTTTTACACAAAGCACCTTTCTTACATCTGTAACACGAACGCGGTCGGCGGAAGCCAAACCGCATAGTTAAAACAAGACCTTGAAAAAGACGTCCTAATGAGTCCATTATCACGCTAATTATGGCAATTGTAAGCGCTAATGGTGGTTAAGATGGCGCATTTGTACATTAACAGTTAAAATGTTACATAGTTCAAGTTACATATACCCAATGATCGGGCTACCGGTCCATTGGTGCTCTGAGGTAGATGTGGGTTCGTGTATCAATCAGAAAAAATATGTGCGACATATATTTGTTATCTGTCTATTTGTAATAGTGTTGTTTAATGTATTGTAGCTAATCAGTTGTCCGGTTACTGCGGCACAAGCTCTGCCTAATTTAGGATCAGATGACCTTTTACGAAATTATCAGATACAATTAAGTATTATAACTTTATAACCTGCATTGAGTGAAATATATAAATTACATTATTATCACTCAAACCGTTCAACATCAACCTATCAAATTGTGAGGGTTTCCCAATGGCCCTAGAGATGACTTTAGTACTTTAAGGTTGCTAGGTTTCCTCACGATTTTTACCTTTAACATTACATCCAAGTATAATATGCAACCTTTAAATATACAATAACAAAAAATAATATAACAATTTTTTTAGCACGAACTTGGCCCTGAAGTACGTCACGGCAACTCACGGTTTTCATGAGACATTTTACCAACAAAACACGGAAATTTTTAACGCGATGCCAACTATTGTAAGTTCATAATTGCATGTATAATTATCGAATGAGCAAGAAACCCGCTTTTACAGTGAAAAAACGATTTATCCATCGGGTTCACGACTGATTCGTTTAACATCCATACACTATTATGTGTAAGCAATAGTCATTTTGTCACGGTCCCGCTGAAAACAATGTCTCGTAAACCACGCGCTATTTACACAACTGTAGCTACGCAGCGGTCGTCGGTAACGATACCAATAGCCTTGCTACATTTGTGCGGGTATTTGCATATTCCTATTTAAGTTGAGCAGCAAACGGTTTCGCTATGCTTTTCATGTGTCCCCGTGGTGAACCCAACAAAACTGAGGTCACGCTTTTGGCCCTCACGTAATATTGCAAAGTTTGAGACGGCTAATCCACCAAAATTGCTATACAATAGATTTTATCTTTCGTATAACTGCATCCTTGGATGTCGATTGCAGCGAAATGATTGCTGTTTTACGGTTCATATAAATATAATATGATACTATCAGCGTTTATTATAATTTATGTCTCTGTGCGCTTTTCAAGTGAACGATAAGTTTTTATCGATAAGTAATCGGCCACGTCGAAGCCGTGTAACTGATAAGAAAACAAAATTAAAACGAACCGTAAAAAAATCCGCTCACGTAGAAACACTATTTGTACACTGAGATGTTTGCGACATTCCAAAATGCACTTCGTTATGATATTATGATTTCTTTGCAATCGTATATCACAGACACAACACACGATTTCACGCGGTCACACACTGCTGCTTCGCGAGGAAGAAAAAGTTTTGACTAAGTTTTTTTCACGAAAGTTGACGCGCGAAACAATAAAACGAACGAAACATCCACCTCGCGTGGCGTCTCGTCGACAACTGAAGCGCACGCGAGCGAAAGAAAGGTGAGATAAAATTTGAATGGAGAATCTTACGTGTGAAAGAGAGGGACGATCGAACAGAGTAGTATGAAGTTAGCGGTTTACTGTGACCGGAGTGACCACATGGTACGCGTTTTATTTAGTACAATCATTGCGCCAATTGAGTGTTCCCGCGTTTTTGTTTGGCCACGTGTTACAATTTGTTTTGAAACTATTCAATAAATGTTCAAAGCTTTTGTATGAGATTGTTTTGTTCGGAACCGGCAGGTACTCGTGTTTTTAAATGTAAATGTAAGTGTAGTAAAAAGTTATTAAGTGTCATTGGAAAAGCTCGCACAAAAGCAACATTCCTTAGACTTGTTAGGGGAGCGAGGAACTTTTTAAAGTTTTTATAGGCTAGACATCTCAGTAATTCCAGTCTAAAGACAAATCTAGGTCCTGACGCGAATCGTTTACTACATAATTGTGCTTTACAATTTTCTCACTTTCAAAAATAATAAAGGCGTTAAATAAATAAAACCACGATTAAATAATTAAATAAAAAATTACTGTACACTCACACACAATAGATATAGGAATCGAACCCACGACCCCTAACTGGGCTGTCAGTGCCACTAACCACTGTACGGACAGGCCAGTCAGTAACTTATTGTTTGTTAGCAACTGCTGTCTAGAATTTGTTAAACAAAACATCATTAAGTTACTTTTACCAGCCAGCACTTATTCCACAAAGAATCCCAAGTGAGTTAAGATTTCTTTAAAAAAAAAACATACCCATCTCATTATTTTCTTTATTAAAAAAAGACATTACATTTTTCTTATAAACATCAAGCCCAAAGTTATTCCTCCGTAAATCCGGGACAATTTTATTCAGCAATATTGTCTGAATATTAAAACGATTCACTCGAGGACATCGAATTTACATTCCTTAATGAAAAAATGAATGAAAGAAAATAAGAAACAAAGACAGGCACCACCCACGCTCGAAAATTATTCAAAAATCTTGACGCGTCGGCTTTACAGTCTTCATTATCACGAGACTATAATATGACTGCGGATTCCTTATCATATTGTCCTTAAAATTCATCATTGAAAACTGTCTTTTGCGGTAAGCGCGTGAATAAATTGACAGGTTGAAAATGCCTTTTCGAATTGCCTTCATTTTTTTACTCAACGTTTTATTGCTAAACTTTATTTCAAGTTTTAACACAATCAGTGACATATCAATTTGTGTTTCGAATTACTTGCCAAGTTATTCATTTATTATGTAGTTAATTAATTTAATATCAATAATAAATGAAGAAACAACACATATAAGGTGTAGAGAGAAGATACCTTGCCTATTCATAGATACGTAATGATCGTTTTGAATCTCGATAAGGGATGAAAAAGGATACAACAACCTTCAAAACTCAATGTAATCGCGGCATAAAAAAATTTTGTTAACACACAATTTTGATACGAAATGATAATTTTAATTTTCGGAGCAAAAACAACATTGAACACGCCGAAACAACAGGAATAATCGTTAAATTTAAAAAGCTCCCGACATTAAAACAAGAAAGCTCTGTACGCACACTTCAAAACGGGGATCGTTGGAAATAAAAACGGGCGTGAAACTTTCCCTCGCGCGCTTCCGTTCAGGAGTTTTTCCACCTTTCCCTAACCGACATAACAGAGTACGAATTGCCTGCTTCCAAATTTTTTTCTCGCCCATTTTTTTGCGGAAACCCGCGCTAGGCTGGATGTATTCGTAACAGAATCGACAAGAGTCGAAAGCTATTTGCACGCGGGGACATATTCGCTGGTAACCTTGGATTATCTTTCGCGTGACGCGTAAAATTGTTCCGCGTAGTTTTTTATCTTTTACGCAAACACAAGACGGATCGTTCCAGTAAAGTCATCTCGAATAACACACCTGTGACTAATCTCAGGAAGTTCGTCAGAGCTAAGTTCACAGATAAAATGCATGGTTCAAATGAAACTTTTTCTCCGCCATTTTGGATTTAGAGTCAAGTCATTTTCTTGTTTATATTCCCCTAAGCGAACCTTTTCATTTGATACCAATTTCATTATAACTAACACATCAATAATAACCCGCCATTGTGATGACTCCGCCATATTGGATTTAGAATGACGTCACTTAGCTAATCGTACATTGACATCCAAAATAAATGCGTTGTCTACTTTCAGCTCAATCGGATATAAGGAAGTGGTTGAATAATGATTTGCAAGATTTGAAGAAATATTTCATAATAACATGTTAAAATTAATAAAAGCTAAGTAGTAAAAAAAAAAGTTAATTGATCCTACCAGAACCATCCAAAGGCGACCCAAGATTTCGTGCTAAAACGTTCTCATATAAGGTTGAAAGCAACAAGAATTGATAGTAATTAATTGGTACAATTCCACACACGACAATCCGATACCAAATTAGGCAAAAATACCTGTAGTATGGTGACCGGACAGCAGACAAACATACATACTTATATAGATGTTTACACAGCCACCGAACAAACAAATATGCTCATGACACAATTTGTCCTGGATGGGAATGTAACCTACGTCCTCCGTTAGCAGTCAGGGTCTCTAGCCGCTACACCAAAAGCTCAGTGAAAAGATAAAGGTTCATTGCACTGTTGTGTTAAGCAGACCTGATTGAAGTCATTATAGTAATATAAGCTACTATTATTGATAAGAAAGACAGAAAATGTGATATAGTTTTCAAAGTATCATAGCGTCAGTCTTAAGAACGCTCCAACATTGCAAAGCTTACATTAGCATACTTTTTATTTTATAGACAAGCTGTACTCCGCGGTGTTACCCTCGAAAATCTCGATCCCGTAGGAATTTCTCCTTTAGGAATTTCTCCTTCCAATGTAAGTCCCATTACAATCGGTGCAGCCGTTACCGAGATTAGCTCGGACAAGCAGCAAGACAGAAGACAGCCAGAAATTTGAAAAATAGTTGGTTTGCGTTTTGGTATCGTGGAAATAACAATAAACATTTGAGAATAAACTTATTTCGAAATCACAGACAGACACTTCAATTCAATGTATATGTATAGAACAGACACGCAAGTATATTTTAATATACATCGCGTCGGGCTGTGGCGTGCCGATGTTATTAAAATACGGTGTCTGCTCCGCGGATTCGCTTGCAAATTGCGACGCTGCTTATTAGTCTACGAAATATTCAATATATGTAAACCAGGTTTCAGACGGTACATAATCTATGGTATGCTTAGTTTCACTGGTTTTGTGGAGTGGTTGTTGAATCTGATTGCTAGAGATCGTACCTTCGATTCACATAAAGGACAAATATTTATACTACGAGCACGAGTATTTCTTCTATTCTGGTGCTAAATATTGTCCCTAAGGAAGTAAGCCCTATTTTACTTATTTATTCCTTCCTTGCACTGACGCGATATAAAGAACCTTTCTGCAAAATTTTAAGTTCAGCGGTTTTGGCTGTGCGTTGATCTTTGCGACAGTCAGTTACCATCCTCTATAAGATATATATTTATTTAGGGTAATCTTGTTCTGTGTTTCAAGGGCGTAAAAAGCTGCGATTCAGTTCATAACTATTAGTATCGTTTACGTACATTTCAGATCGCGAAACTGCTTTAATTGTTCAAGCCTTTGAACATTAAGTCAACGGAAACATTTCAAAGGGAAGCGTACTCCATACTATCTCGCTTTGCACAGTAATGTTGTGATTACCAGAGAATTCACTCGTAATGAGCAATCAATATTGACTTTCTATGACAAGTCAATCATCGTTCTTAACACACGTTGAACGGTTTCTGAGTGATGTGATGATTAAGATGGAAGATTTCCACTGAGCTGGAAACGGGTACGTGGATGGGTGCTGGTTTCTTTTTGTCGATATACAGGTGTAATTAGAAATACCTATTATCGATTTACGAGTTCCTTGGATATTATTATCGAAGCTCAAGCGATAAGTGTGTAGCGTATTTTATTAATTTACATTTTATTGTAACTCTAATCAATATGGCAATGACCACTTACCATTAGGTGGAATTAGAAAACAAAATCTATAAAACATTGCTGTGTGGCATAGCTACAGTTTCAAAGACGAATCTTTTGGTAGTAACGAAATGTAGGTATACAAGAAAATCGCCAACTAATGACTAAAGGTGGCGTCCTAATCGCTCGATGGAGAAGGCGCTCAAAGGAACAATGTAGACTCAGGGCACGTGCCGCCCGCAACAAAGACGTCGCCTCTTGTTACGTAAGGGTGAGGACAGCGTGATAAGCTGATGCGGAGCGCTTTTCATTAATAATTAAGACAATTTCAATTTCCAAATTAGGCAATTCAATGCTTGTGTTACGGTATATATACTTACATACCATGTGATACTTACTTAGTTATTTTTCAAAAAAAAAATGATCTCAAATAACGTAGGAATCGTCAATTCAGAGCAATAGTATGTCAATTACATGAAGGTTACATAACCAGGCCGTCGTCATTTGTTCAGATCTTATTAAACTGTACTGTGACAAAAGTATAGATCTAATGAAAACTCATAAACGAGAATTTGCAAGCATTTTGACATAGTATTTAGGTCTTTAAAATTCAAATTAATAAAATTTTAATTGTTATACGTAAGTTGTACAGCATCGTTATAATGCTAAAAATATTTTTTATTTTATTTAGATTCTTTTAAAATGTAATAACGATGTAGAGTTCGCTAAGCGTAAGAATCATGTTCACGTAGCTTTATTTGTTCGTTTCCGAAGTTTCGAAGCCTGTGAGCGACTGACGAATACAACTTGCTGTCTTACTAACTTTCATTAGTAAGTATTTAAACAGGTTTAGTTCTAATTTGAAAATGTAAGGCTTTGTTCATATAAAGCGGATTTACTCTGTGGCCTTGACATTCCAGATATGTTCCGTAAATAATAGTTTTCAACCAGAGTAATACACAGAGTAGAATAATTTCATACCCGAAGGTTTAAAAGTATTAAAAATGCATTAGTATATATAAAGATGATTATGCTTACGTAGTTTTAAGCTGTAAAGTAAAGCATGATATATTTTTACCCCGCTACCGCCTGTGAATACAAGCACACCCAAACCAATAGTATCTAGCGCGTGAGTACGGAGCTTTTTACAGGAGCTTTCGAACGTCACTTGACTTCTACCTTTGTACGTGGACAAATGCAGTGCTTAAGCGTTCGATAGCTCCAGGTGCAAGCCGGAAAGTGCATCTTGCACTTTCTACACTTTCACAAAAGGGGAAGGTTTAAATCGAGAACCTTAAAAGCTAGACAGACATATTTTTTCGGCCGGTTTTGTCAAGTTTATTTTAAGTAAGATAAGGAAAGAAATTGTTGTCAAGTACAATCATTGACATAATTTAGTTTTTATGAAGGCTTTAAATTTAAAAGGTTAGGTCGGATCGAATCTGAGTTGACAAATTGACTTCGTGACTCGTGACTCGTGTTACAACTTTAAAATCTTTACAAACAAAAGCCCTGTCCACCCTTATCGATGGTAATAATAAAAAAAACGCTAAATTAAGAAGCCCATTTATTGAAGCCTGTCAAAAAGATATCACCGAACAGAATCGTAACAGTAATTAGATTAAAATCTTCTTGTAGTCACAAACCATTTGTAATTCGTTTAACGTTAAAGTCAAAACCGTCGGGGTGGAAACGAAAAAAGAAAGGAAAAGTAAAGTCATAAAAGTTGTACGGCGTCATAAATAATCGTGACCTCGGGAAAGCTGTCGTAAATTAAAGTCATCCTTATCTCCTTTTTTAGTGTCGCTTGTCTTCTCTTATGAGTTTTGTTAATTACTTACCATGAATTTTCTAGCGCACGTTTGACTCGTAATCCGGATGTTTCATCTATGCATGCGTATAAACAAAATTGAAGTGTCTGTTATTAAAGAATAATTGTGTTTTCTCAACTGTTCATAGTTATTTAGACGTGACTAAACCACAAACTTTTTTTACATTAGCATCTGTGTCTCTTTCTGTTTGTCTGGATTAATCTCTGGAACGGCTGAACCGATTTCAATGGGGCTTTTACTGGAAGATAGGGGTGGTTATAGGGCAACATATAAGCTACTTTTTATCCCGAAATTCAATCAGGATCGTGATTTACGCGGGTAATACTGCCGTCTATTTACTCGGGTAATACTGCCGTAACATGTTGTGAATTCTTACGAGTTGTATCGAAGCATCCAAGCGTAGACGAAGTTGCCAGCCACGCGGTCTGCTTCGATGTCTAGGACCCTTATCTTGACAAATACAAATAATGACGCAGTACCTTTATTACGGGTGATATATTTATTGCCATTACAGTAAAGTGGGATGCTCTTTAGCGTTAAACCCGCTTCTTGTACCACAGTTTTCTGGTTCAATAAAACATATATAAATAAAAACAAGTTTGAAATTTTACATGTTAGATGTAATAGGTATATATGTATGTATGGAAATATGTATATTTATCAGCTTTCCAATTTGGAAACAGACAGCGGTATCTGGAAATTTCCCAATTATTATTATTAGTATTTGTGAGGGTTGCAACTGGCAATATACGTCGTGCGTGGACCGCGCGGTAGTTTTGAGACTGGCTGCCAAATACAAAGCGGTGTATCAAGACTATCGAGTTCACTTCAGTTGTCAAACTTACGAGTATACCCGCTGTCTAGCCGTCTGGCGATCTTATCTAGATACAAACAATACTGGAATATTAATGTTTCGGACCGATATATTGTGTCTGGCATTGTGAGGGCGTACCTTAATGTGTTTGATTAAATTATCATGTAACTAATTTGACTGCCTCGTTGGTCGGGCGGTTGCTAGCGCGACTGCCGATCGGGAGGTCCTGGGTTCAAATCTCGTGTTGGGTACTGTTGGCTTTTTCTAATCTAGAATTTCCAACAGTGTCTCGGAGTCTGGATGTGTGCCCGGTGAATAGCAATAGGCTCACCACCTATTCCATTGTGGGACTTAAACGTAACCGGTGAAATGTGGGGGTGTACTACATACACTCCTCTGCCTACCACTTAAGGTATTACAGGCGTGATGTTACGTTTCTTAACGACCAAGTTCTTAAATTAATCTAAATATACCCAAGTATTTTTGATTCAGCGCTAAACAAGCGTATTATTAATGAATTAGGAAAAGAGCGACTCGCGGCGGCAAACGGAGCGAAGAGTGCGGAGCGAGTTTGTTCATTGATTGTTGTACTCTCATTACGATATATGAAATCATGCAGTAAATATATCACATGACAAATAGTTGTATTGAAAAGTTTTGCCATTATCCAATAATTAATATAGAGCCTTATGTTTACCAATTTAAGGTACATAATAAACTGAACACTTGTTTCATTCATATCTTCTGTATAAGAATAGTACAGATAACGTTTGATGACAACCTTATGAGCGATGCGTCTGTGGATTTAGTCACGGCCGGTACGCGGCGCCGTGGCTTAGTTGGTTAAAGCGCCTGTCTAGTAAACAGGAGATCGTGAGTTCGAATCTCGCCGGGGCCTGTCCGATTTGTTGGATGCAACATTTTATAATTTTTTTTATCATTGTTACAATTATTACATGTAACATAACAATCGGCAAATTTCACTCGCACTTCTGTGAATGTAGCTGAAAATTTTAAATGACACATTCTTTTGTGACGGATCCGAAACATTTTTGACTGAATTATCACAATAAAAAAAATATCAATATATCTGCCTAGCCGTTTACAGAGAAAAAAATACGAATATATGTACAACGTGTTCTATATATTTAAGTTTGTTTTTATTAATAAGGTAACATTTTAATCTTCATGCATACACGCCGGTTTCGGAGACTCTTGACTCCCCCGTCAGCCAGTGTCTGACCTATTTGGTCGAGATAGGACAGTCTAGATCTCCCTCGGCGCCTACATCCATCAACACTCGCATTGTATATCTGCTTCGTCATTCTTTCATCATCCAAATGAAATACATAATATCTTTTTTTACTAAATTTTGATTACAAAATTGCTCAAATATTATAATGTACTTTTCACTTACTTCACATTTACCATATTAAGACGTTTATATGAATGTATTGAATATGTACAGTAATACATTTACGTTATCTATTAATGAATCTTTAAAAAAAAACCGCTATAACATACATTTAATTTTACATTCTGGTACTCATACCAAATATCAGTTCCTACATTTTTTATTTAACTAAAGCTACAACAATGAAACTGTAAAATCATTGTTGTCGTGATTCCGAAACAGTTGTAATTAGAATTCGTAATAACAATAAATTATCCCTTATCATCTTAATATACGCCCTTTCGTATGATCCAATTAACGAAACGTCGAAGGCGTTGCCAGTACTGTACTGTGCTTTACTGGCTTTCCGTTAACCAACACGATTCTGGTCCAAATATGCCATATCACGAAACGGCCACAGTCACACGAACATTTTAAAGCTCATTTCATTGTTCGCTCCGATTATAGAGCTGATAACGAATAGAATTGGCGTAAGCGTGCCGCTGTTAATTGTGTCGCGCGCTGCTTTGCGGAAATCTATGGTGACAGAGTTAATGTCACTCGCAATATACCCCGAAAGCATTTTAATAACGCACCATACGCTCGGTTTATTATTTAAATTAATCGTATTGATGTCTCGTACTTTTATTGATTTTCATATTCTGCGTATTTCTGTCTTGAGACATGAGAAAATTGCAGTCCCCCGGAATAGCGTCTGTTGCCGACTATTAATAACACTTCATTGGAAGCTAGTGGATATCTAATGGTAATGCATTTGTATGTAAAAATACTAAAATACATAGTTTTACACACGGTAGACTAAACCAGCCGCCGTTTCTGAGCTATAAATATGTTTTGTTCCGGACATTTCTATCTCGTATCAGCTCTATCTTGATTGATATTTTGTTTCTACGTTTATTTTACGCTTGACGCCAAGGTCCTGTTCAATTAAATTAATTATCTCGTTACATTAAATCGTTTTTAAATTAAATAAAATTCCATGATATTTATCGATTTCGCTGTTACTACATTGTATTGTATATGACTGAGACTCAATTTATTTCTCATTGTTTGGAACGCGTATCTCCCGGGTGAGGTTAGATTAAGGCTGCGCTATTGAGGTTAGTTAGCCTTAAAGTTAAACGCTTAAATAGTAACGGGTATGATAGACTTACGGAATCTGTGACACCTGAAATAGTTCTGACGGCATTCGAAATCATAAAATATCAGCTATATAATCATAATAGCCGGAACTGCAAACCGCTTGAGGTGGGTTCCAAGGTACACGCAGCGGTCACTCGTCTGCTAGCTGACCGTGCTGGTAGTTCCTTAACTTTCCAGATCGCTAGAAATATACAACGCAGCGTAATTACATTCACTTCAATTCTTCTGTCTTCTTTTTCATATTATCCTCTTTTTTGTTCTATATTTTACTCTGTCTCGTGTGTTTTTTTTCTTTCTTAGCAAAAGCAAATAATTTCGTCAACTTTGCAACGTTTCGTAACTACATCCTGTGCATTTACACTTTGGCAACAAAGTAATTATAAGTTAATCTGTTATTTTGTCACTTTTGGGCGGGCGTTATATACCTTAATGGGCGGATGCACGTGGGTAGAAATTGATTGATGAAATGGAAAGGTTACAGCGTTGCATCCTACTGTATGCAACGCATTCTCCATGGCAAATATGGATCCTATGTTTATCGGAGATTTGTCAAAGAAATATCAAAACAAAAATTTGTTCATAGACATAGGAACAAAAATTTTTTTAAATTTATTTTCGGCGTCCATTTTTCCAGACTAGAGTGAATAGGTACTTTCTAGGAGCGCGTGCAACCACCACCACCACCAGGTGAGTTCGCAGTCAAACGCAACCCTACGACCAAATAATTCTCATTGACACCTATTACTAACTAAATTCACACTAACAGTCCAAATTCAAACCCAAATTGAGTTTTATTCATTACTAGTTGTTAACCCCGGCTTCGCCCGCGTGTTCAAAATATTAATGATAATAATATGAAAATAAAAAAAGTGTAACAAAATAATTTATTTATTGAAGGAAAGCTCTCAAAAAAGAAAT
>DWDX01001558.1:0-18186 GCA_018245675.1 Agara michaeli | reverse complement strand
CCGGAACCAATCCACTAACACTTAAACTTTATTCTATTGTATTACACTTCAAATTGACTTTTAAGTGTACCTACTTTTACGTGTATTTTGTATGGGCGTATAGAAAAGTGTTGTTTTTATACTTTTTCAGGCAATTTTTTTAATTTTTTCTCGCCGTAAAAACCATCCTTGAATTTCAACGAACATTTAAAAAAAAGAATTGGCCAAATTGGTAAAGGCGTTGTTGAGTTATGCGCTTACCAACACATTTTGGGATTCATTTTTATATTATAGATAGCCTCTGTCCTTCACTATACATACTTAATTAGCTGAAAATTCCTACAAAGCGGCAACAATTAAAATTAAATGCAATATACGAATAAAAACAATAGAGAATCGAAAAGAATAATTAATTTAAATTAATATTGCAGGTTAGCTAAACTCAGATTTACTCTGCGTTCACTGCACTTCTTTTAACCTTTTATTTATTTGTTTTTCTATACTCCCGTTAATTAAGTTTAAACATATTTAGAAGGTGATTAAATGAAGAATATTTACCTGATCACTCGGCTCCGATATGTGGATCACAATGCAAGTCCTCGCAAAATCCACCCTCGAGTCTCCGGCGAGATGCTGGATAAATTCTACTCCATACCACATCCCTGTCAAACCATCCACAAATATGCCAGTCTGAGGGGACCGGTCCACGCAATATCCTCTATTCTTCATAAACAGCATTTCGTACGAACTGTATCCCGTACCGTACCCCTGACCATATTGAGGAGTAGAATAATCCGACTGGTAGTACCCCTGAGTGTAACTACTGGAACCCGTATACTGGTTGACGTTGCCATACGGCCTGTTTGTGTAATATCCTGGACTATAATTCGGATACCTAGTTGCTTCTGGGAAAGTCCCTAAATCGTTACCGTAATTCCCCTTAAGCGAATACTGGTTGTAGAGGTTCGCTATAGTACTGTACGGGCGGTATGTACTGTAATTTGGATATGGCGTGCTTTCACCATATCGCTGATAACTGGCACACTTGGCAGTACAAAAATAGGTAAAAAAGATAATAAAACGATACATTTCTTCGTGTTTGTTACGTTATCTGTGCGTGTCTAGTATCGTGTGATGCGTGATGCGTGATGCTTGACCGCCACCCGAATTAATGTGAAGCTACTGACTACTATGAGACTAGTATGTAAACTAATTAACGCCGTCTCATAGTCCCAGGAATAGACGGCGCGATCCTCGCTTTGCGTACGCGCGATGACAAAATGACATTGTGTGTACGGTGCAAAGATAAATGGGACCAATACTAAGAAAACCTCAACCTTATAATGTTGCAATTTGCACTTACGCTAATGGTTGTATTCTTGCTAATGTGAAACAAGGTGGTCCCTAACATATGAACAATTGACAGTGCAAATATATTTTGAGCTATTCATACGTGTGTCTAATAACAATGAATATACACATCACTCTTAAAAATCTAAGTAATATTCATCGACTGTTCCGACCGTCAGCGCGAGTTGTAGATAGTCCGCGTTTGAACCAGGCCTAAATGTAATTGTCTTCAACAAGATCTCGTAGTAGATTTACAAATTTAAATGAAATGACATTGCGTAAACCTATTAGCAACTTTATTATATATTTTCCGTATATGACAGTATGCAAAATTAATTTTGTTATAACGTTATCAAAACTCGATATTCGTGAGACAATAAAACTTTTATATATACTGATTGAACTGTTTAATTTACGATAAAAATATTCAATAATAAATATGAATGATAATTATAACATCATTTACCCAAAATGTACTACATGACTGTGGGCTCCCTTGCGGAGGTACACCAAGGTAAACGTGGATGAGTTATATAAATATGATATAAATGAAGAGAGAATGAAAGAATCTGTGGTAAAGTATACTTCAGTTAAGTAACTTCAGTTGCGGGAGAAACCAGGACTCAACGTAAGGTAAAAATGGTTGCAGCCATCCCATTACTACCTACATTGTTTGTCAATGCGTTTCATTATTCACAGTCAAATTATAAATTATGACGCACCTAGAAACAGACCTTAACTCCAGAATAATAATTAGAACAATTTGCTTTAAACGGAGTTCCTGTCTGTCATTAGCCAGCTGCGACCTCGACTCTACAAAGGGTAAAGGTTAGGAACCATATCCTCTCAAACAATATGCTTACGGCGTTTGGCCTAATTGTCAAGTTCCTTATGTAGAAACGTAGATAGAAAATTATATATATCTAGTCCACGACTAATTCAATTGTAATTCCCAAATCTTGTTCATAGATTGACAATTTGTAGTTTGGATTCCATAAAAAAACCAGTGCCCATAGCCCATAGCTTTTTTTATCCAATTTCATATGACACGGAAATTCTGGAAATTGCTTACATATATGGCTAGTCCCTAGTATAAATGGACACCTTGTGGCCAAGCGTGTGTCTTGTGACTTATAACTATAGCTATACTCTCTCTAAAAGAGACCTTATAAATTAAAGATTTGTATATTAAAAATGATTACGATTTGTACCCGATAGTTTTCGAAAAGCATATGGTATTTTCATTTAAATCTACAAACAAGTACTTTTACTTTATACTTACAACAGATATTAGGTACGTATTTTTAATAACTTACCATATGCACCTTATTATGGTAAATTATTATTCGATACATATTGAAATAAAATTGTAAGTCATTGCAATTGTTAGAAATATGATAGGTGCTTACTACATACATATGAGACAGTAACATCACATTATACAATTGTGGGCTAAGATATAAAGTATGTAATTAAATACTTAGTTACAATAAAATAAAACATCTTAGAAAGATAATAAAATTTATTTAAACAAATTATTACATTACATGGTAGGTACATAATAAAAAATATGTAATAATAAAAATAAGACGCTTACTAATAGAAAATTATTCACAATAATGTTTGTACAGGCTTCACAGACT
The DNA here is from genome assembly GCA_018245675.1 of Agara michaeli. Lineage (NCBI taxonomy): Eukaryota > Metazoa > Arthropoda > Insecta > Lepidoptera > Hesperiidae > Agara > Agara michaeli. The sequence continues at coordinate 15,214 of DWDX01001558.1, read as the reverse complement.
GCAGTGTAACGAGTGACGGGAGGCAGTTCAAAGTTATAAAACTCTTGTTTGTGTTTGAGCCATTCCCAGCGCTGAACCCTCGACGGTGATCTGCGTAGTATTAACGAAAATATACCGCCGTTGCCAATTTCCGAGCAATGGTTGATTATCAACATGTGCGGAGATGCTTTTAGTATTCTAATCACGTCTGGATGTCTGGGAGGGTCATCGGGATACCATACGTCTGCAAAGAAAAATGTTATATAAAATTGTTAACAAAAAAGGGTAAAGATTAACAGACATGAACAGACCTACGCCTCTCGAAGCCATAGCTCTTTCCCATGCACTCGTTTTTTCCACGGTCCACAATCCAGGAGCTTCGTCATAGTAAAAGTATACTTGTTCCATTGTCTGTCCATCTTCATCCCACAGCACTCGAACGCGTCTGATATAACTTTTCGCATTCCTCTTGAATCTTACATCGAGCCAGGAGCCTGCCAATGCATCGCCCGACCACGGGTTGCTCTTGTAGGATCGCCAATTTTGATTCGTATAGTTATTGCGTAACATCTGCAAGAAAAATCAAGAGTTAGTTACTTATATTTGTTTTTAGGTGAAAACTAAAACAGGACTCAATGAACGCACAATCCATTCGAGCCAATCTCGCTCGTATTCGCTAGTTACGTCGGTGATGTACAGACTGACGCAGCCGATCGTTTCGGGTTTGTCAGTCCAATCGGGATTGTGTTGGGCGTAACCGACGCCGTACCACAGGCCGTAAATGTCGTCAATATTGAAATGGTGCGACCACCGGATGCTATCACCGCAGAGCCCTTGAACTTTATGGTTGAACGTAGAAATAAAAAACAAAACGCAAAGCAACGAAGTAAACATGATGTCACTTAGAATAACGCAGGGAATATGGGACAAGGCGGCGGTCGCGGACGCTCACAACCAATTAGCAAATTGGTTCAGGTAAATGTTGTGCTGCGCGCAGTAATGGCGCAATATCTGCAGTGTGATTCATTTTGTGCCCGTTTTGTTTTTTATTATCTTCGAATAGATCTTCGAATAGAATAGATTCACATAATATTAAGATTGAATGTCCTGTTTTAATATTATTTAAGTCATTAGTTCATAGGTCCCTCTATTCGTAGCTACTTAAACACCTTATATTTTGCAATGCCAGCCATCAAATAGAAATATTTTGTTATGCTAACATCGTCTCCGACTGCTGTCGTAATGTATCTCGGACTTCATACAGATATATATTTTATTACCATAGGTAGGAATAGTGACATTGGGAACATAACCAGTTATTTTCTAAAAACTGTAAGAAGACAGGAAAACCTTTACTTTCGTAAGGGAAGTAAAAAACGAGCAAACAAAATTGACAACTATCACCCATAGGTATCTGTAACCAATCTCGAACTCAAATATTAAAATAGAGCTACTAGTGCATTTATTCATAGTGCAGATAGTATTAAATCATGTAGTAGAATATTAGGTATAGTAAGTTACTTGAAATTATGTATTGATGATGTTGACCTGGCTGAACATACCTACTTCATACTTATTTATTTATATTTTATTAGTATCTTGCTAAACAAGTGACAAAAAGCGGACTATGCCGGCGACTTGCTAAAAGCATTTTCTTCATCCTTAACCTTTGGGCCATTCTGAGAACAACGTGAAAAAGTTTTAAAATACATAGTTACGCCATGCAAAAACGACTGCGCATGTATGGGCTTAGCAAGTAGGTAATTCAACCGCTTTAGTTCCGGAAAGGATAATCACGTAGGTAAGCTAATCTCGTGGGCGTATCCGTCGATCGTATCCATCGGAAACCATCACTGAACTAACAAGACCAACTTCTAAGGTCATATACTGAGACGAACTTATTTCACATTATTAAGTTTATGTCAAAACACGAAAATGAAACAACATGATAATTATAAGTAAAAATATTTATTGTTAAATTAAAACGGTGATGTCAATCTATGTATATACTATATATTTATAAAAATATAATTGTCATTATGGTCTGCCAAAGAAGATCCATATTATTATTAATATAAACAGACTTGGAAAGCTCAGAGTTGCCGCCGAATTCTCACACACGCGTTTTAACGTGGATGTTGCAAGATTTTTAATGGAAAAAATGTTGTGTATGCTCGCAAGATCTTCGGGAGTCAGCTGGTTCTCATTCCTGGCCAGCACTACGCTGTACAGCTGAGAGCTAGGCAGCCTCATACAAAAATTCAGGACCAAATAATTGTTGGCCACTCTCAGCACTTGGATGACGCCTCCAAAGAACCTGTACATATTTTCTACGGCTGAAAACGTTATTAATATCAGTAATATTTACACAAATCTCCTTCACTTATATCGATCATCCAGACTTACTGAAAGGTACAACCTTTATCGTAGTAAATGTAACAATATTGTCATGACGGAAAAAAATTAGTGTGACATTTCTAAATCGTATTAAATAAGACTTACTAAACAAGTTAAAATAAATTAAGTTAATCGATTGAATTGTAAACAGACTTAATAATGTACTAAAAGTTAAAAAATAGTTAGGGTATTGATTAAACTAAAATAAAATTGGGTAAAATTTCAATAACCAGATATGACCCAAGACACAAACAAGGCAAGCTAAATAAAACGGTTTTAAAAGTGGAACAACTTGTCGGCCTCTATGTTTCCCTACAAACCTGGAAACGCTGAAGGGAAAATAAGGTTTTTCTTAGGACAACAACCTATCATGCGAGATTACGGATAAACATTAGCTTTCTCGATTAAATAAAATCTGTTTTCGTAAGTATACGTTATTTTAATATCGCTATCATAATATTGTAATCGTCATATCTATCATAAAAGCACTTGTAAAATACAATTTCTCTTAGCTAATGATGTGGTCTGCCGGTCGTCCTGGCTGCAGCATCAGATTCAGTACAACATAAGTAAAGTGGAGCTAGTTAAAAATCCATAGCGTTTACAGTGCTTGCAAATTTCGTTGTAAACTTAAAATCGGACATTAATCTGCGACTTTTTAGCCACAATGACACCGATTACATTATATGCTCTGTAATTGCTATAATTTCATGTACTACTGTACAGAGTACAAAGAATGGAGTGCACCTACTAATTTCTGTGTACAGACATAACTTTGTAAAAGTAGAGATGTTTGCCAGGACTTGAACTCTAGACCATCAGAGTAGGGAGCAGAAATTCAAACCATTAGACTATCAATGATTGCAAATTTTGAAAATTACTTACATCCATTAGGTACGTCAGTTGGCCAAAATCCTTTGTGCGAAGTATTGACTCTAATATGATAGTCATCCTGTACTATACCTTCGTGCCATTCGAGAACAAAATGTCGTATGCGATACTGCTCAGGCTGGTCGTATGTCCTGCTCAAGTATGGAGAATTCGTTATCGGCAGGTAAGGAGTCGGCGGGGTTGGCTGGAATAAGAGATATCATACAAATCGATAGATATAACGCATCGCAACATAGACATAAAATTTTATGTTGTTCAGATTTCCAGTTTGGAAACAAGTGATGCGTTTACTGCTACGAACTTATATTAATGTGTGGTGTCATTTTCAATCAATTAGTAAAAAAAAATAACAGAAATCACATAACAATATGAACAAAAGCAAAATTAGAAATGAAATTCAATATCAATATACACACTATCGTAATGACAACGTGATATATAAAAAAAATATGTAAGTGCTACTAAGGTTTACAAATTAAATGAATAAATGTTATAACGTAATTGTGTCAAATGATTATATTGATGACATATTATACCTATAATATACCTTCTGATTGACCTTCATATAAAATAATTTAACTAATTATAAAAATCATTTATGCAAGATGCAATATAATGCAAATATTAACTAGTTCTTAACACTTCTACGCTATGTAACTTACTAAATTGCCATTTATCAGGCCCCCGCTTATAAAATCTTCTAGCTTCCTTATATAAACAACTGGGCAATAGGGATTAAATTCTGTTTTGATCTCGCGTTCCTTATGGAATATGTACTCGCGTATGTACCACATTCCCAGGAGTGCTTCCTCGTCGAAGTCATTAAGAGGGTGCAAATTTGGACAATAGTTCACGTTAGTTGTCAGAGCATTTGTGCATGCCGCAAGTAGAATTATTATTATATACCAGGACATGCTAAAACTAAATTTTGTTTTCGTACTTCTTAATGACACAAACTGGATTCAAGCAATCAACTAAATGATTCAACTGGTTGCACCTCCATCGGCTGAATCACTTATGAGAAGCTTGACTGGTGTGTATCTTTTAACCTATTAATTGGCATAATGTCTGTTAATAGGTGAACTGACCTACTTAATATTTTTCCTATCTTCCTTTTGGCGAACCTTCTTAACTAAAAGCACGGTTACGTAATAGATTACGGTATGGTTTTAGTATTCAGAAGTGTATATGATTGCATTTAAGTCTAATATGGTTACATTTAAGTGAGTACCTAAATATTCGTTATCTAAATTTGTGAATAGTAAACAAATTATTATCAGTTACCTTATATCTGTAACAATTTCAGTTGTCTTTTAAAAATTAGTACAAAAAAGCAGTACCTAAATAGTAAAAAAAAATATCTAGAATACCAAAAACAAATGTCTATCTTAGGATATCATATAAATATGGTAATTTAATTTCATATTTTATAATTATTTTATTCACTGACCTGTGTATAGAGCTCCTTAATATCGATGAAAAAACACTCATTTGTATGCTCTATTCTGTACTCTCCCTTCATGTGAGGTATTTTCTCTACACCATACCAAACTCCAGTAATCTGATCCAAATTGATTTCACCAAAGTACGGCGACAAATCATCACAATATTTGTGATTTTCGCCGTAATTGTTACATTGAACAAAGCCAAATAACAGTGGAAATATTATCAGTATGTAATCCATTGGGGATTATTTCTAAAACCCGGATAATAACGGATAAAGGTCTCGGATAAACAGACCCGGCAGTACTAGGCGACTATACACCGCAGAAGGTGGAGCTCAGATAACCCGGCGGATTTACTGAGTCCTGAATAGGAACACGTGGGCCGGCTCCCAAATTAAACACACACACTCAATTGCTGTAGTACCGCATCACTCTAGTAATTTCCTACTTATGCGACCATACTTCCTTTTGGAATATTTTCAGCATATTAACAGACCCCTCGCATATCATAAATGCAATATTTATCATCTTTATTTAATTGCCAATATTAATAATCCTGAAAATTTGAAGTGTGCATGTAACTTTTCTTTATCTTTCTATACCGATTCAGAAAACAAAGAAGTTTTCTTAAGATTTTCCACCCGTGTTGTCTTAAGTTTTTCCCGAGTGAAAGAGTTTCTCAGCATACTTAGGTAACAGGGCGCCAGAAACGTTAGAATGTGGGGTGAATGTGATCAATAATGTCCAATGACGTCACGTAGGGTAGTATTGATCGCAAAGCCGTTAGTTGTACATTGTTGTAGCTATATTGATTTTAAATTACTTGTAGCTGTGTCTATGTGGCGTAAAGCGTGGAGATGGTAACGAACTTCGCCTGAACTTTTAACTCATTTAAAAGATCATTTAAATTAAGATTATTTTCTTACAAGCATTACGTATATTCAGTTAGAAAAATCTACAACTGTAACAATTATTATGGCGTTAATTTCTGAACATAAGTTAGTAATAATTTGTAACTAATATTGAGGTTAATTCCCTCCGCAGACTACATATGAACTTATGTAGACTTCACGGACTATGAACATGAAGCTATATGTAAAGCAAATAATCTGTATTAATTACGAAAAGACCATGAAAAACAGCATTAAATAAGATAATTTTTATATCAAAAATAGCAATTTTCACATACACACTGCTTGTAACACAACGTAAAATAAAAATAATTAACAAAATATAAAGATAATTGTAGCGATAACAAGATAATGAATACGTATTTTTATATATTCCTTATTTTAACTACTTATATTGATCACAAAAATTATTCTTTCGCGTAAAATTGGACTGTTGTTTCGAGGATTACAGAAACATGATCAAAGCCTTTACACATCCGCCTCTATCCGCGTGTTGTACCTGAATATGCGGAGAGCATAATTTCAATGAAGATCACCTCTAGTGTAGCTTAGAACGAATCTAGATATACATCTCTCTCATGCGCTGCTGTCTTAGTTCAAGAACACTGAGCTAGCTTAATACTTAGAGGCAGAACGTAGAACATATTTGACGTGCTTTACACACACATTTACGATGGCTTTCCAAAGGTTTGGATAAATCCACTGATACTGCTTGTCAGTTAGTCATTGCTCCACTTAGTTATTACTACTTAAAATTGCATCTTATTGATTATTAAGATTTAATGTGTGCATAGTAAAACAATATTTTTGGAATTTAGATTTTCTATTGCATTTTTGCCTATCACGCAAAAACTAATAGATACTAGACTATCATAACTAAAATATATTAACTAGAATAAAAAAAATGTCGTATGATGTTAATGAAAGTATATAAAATACTTAATACTGCGAGATATGTCACATTGTCACAGGGAAATAGGTACATAAACTGTTGACGATGTTTCAGCTTTTCTTTATATGTAGTTTAAAATATTTTTGTTTATTATTACTACTTATACAAATTATTCTTAGCAAAAAAATTCCATTGTTCAAATATTAATAAATTTATTACCGTTCAATTTATTAATAAATTACCTTATTTACGATGACTAAAATATGTAAATCGATGTTATTACAGTCAACATTGTTCGAGAATCATTTTTACAAAAACCAAAATAAGTTACTTATGCAGTTATATTTATAAGCTACGAAGTCATAGTTAAAACCTTCTCGGACCTTCGACGCCGTAGCCAGCACATAGAGGCTACGCTACAGTTACGGCGTAGACGAATAAATCCGCCCTCGAACGGATTTCCGATGTGACGTAATAGTTCGCTACCATGTCACCAGGACATCATGAATGTGTAGATGAACAACGACGCCACCGCGCAGTTGCTCAGTCGGACGCCCCGCGCAAGATAGTGCTCGTCAATAGGGCAACATGACAACGTGTAGGTGCCAATAGTTTGCTTCAACTATCGGCGAGGGAGAGGGTGGCGATGACGTTACACCCCAAGCGGTGGGGTTGATTATTTGCAAAGGAAACTGATAACGGTCATTAATACGCACACATACAGTAAATCTATGAAATCACAGTGTCCGCTCCATGAAAATACATATAAAACGAAATTATGTTAAAATAGAGAATATTTCTGATATTAAACAAAATAATTCATGCTTAACATAATTTCATCTGTCCATTGTTCTAAAAACCTCGTAAAAGTACTTCGTGATTTGGCCACTTAACCTGATGAAGTTACGAACTCACTATTACAATTATAGTAAGAGGTTGTATGTACAGATGTTTTCATATCATCGTCAATTTTGTTTTTGTACTTTTAAAATGAAAGCACTGCTTCCTTATATCAATTCTTAACAAAATTCTTTGAAAAGACTTCAAATTGTGCTGTTTGCAAAACGTAAAAGTTATTTCGTTAAAAGCTTTTGATTTATGAACCCATTAAAAATAATTTAAAATTTTTTTTTTATAAATTCATACTCATTAAACTTATCTTTTAAAATATACTAACCCCATAAATATGCCAACTTACTATATTTATTTCTAAAAGTATCATAATATTATTAAGTATCGTAATAGGTCTTATGTGTTTTCTATCCATACAACAATAACCTATGTGTGCATGTTTACTGTTGTGTGAATGTAGCCGATAGAATCCGTACTAACACGCTAGCACACACTTGGACTCTCGTTAAGGGTAACTTAGACGGAGGGTGAATCGATCTCTGAATATCCATGGGTCCCTAGTACAAGGGGTCGCAGCAAATACTAACGTGTCACGAGCGCTTCCCAAAGAGGCTCCACCGTGAGTCGTGCAATTATGTATTTAGAGAGAGCTCTCTCGTATTAATTAAAAGACCCAGAGTGAACAACGTTTTGTAAAAAGAATAAACGCCGAAATTAAAATCATTAGTGACATTAGGTAACGCACAGACATTTTTTATATACTAGAACAATTTTATGATTAAAAAGTAAAATTAATTTAAAATTATACTGCATCGAAATTGAATTTTATATTTTTGTATGAGAATACTCTACGAGAATATCTCATAAAAAATATACTGGCAAAATTCAAAATACCTCTGACATTTAATTTGACCTTCTAAAAGCAGCATTGCTTGTCATGGTTACGCGATTTATTCAGAGGTCAATTGTACTAGGTTTGCAGACATTCCTAGTGGTTGGCCGAAGAAATCTTATCCTAGCTTGCGAGCTGTATGCGCGTATAAATTGTCAATGTGTCTGATATTATTATTATACTGTCACGCCAGATCCCTGATGTGGTAGACAGAAAGCTGTGTCTTACATATGTCGTTGAATGTTAAAGATAATTGGGGGGTATGTTATCTAATGATGCCTTATTGCTTTAGTGCATTTATGATGCCTGATTTATTCTGATTAATAGGAATTGCAGATACTCCCGGCAATAAAAAACTACTCTCTACAAACTTTCGTTTTGAAAAATAAAACTACTTATTATTCAAAAAAAATTACTCGTGCAAACCAACATACATTGGACAACTTCCGTTTATATCTGAATTAAAGCTCTAAAAATTATTTAAAATGAAAGCACATTTTGCCATTCATAATATGAGGAATGAATATTAATGACATTATTTTTACTGCTTACCTACCAATGACACAATGATACGTTTATAAAAGTGTTATAATATCTTATAATATTGAGGTTAAATGTTTCAAATGGAAGATAATTAATAGGTATTTATTATAACAGGTATGTATGTACATTGTACATATAATATTATATTGATATGTAAATAAGATAAACGTGTATCTGGCAGTTCAAATGTGCCTTTACCCCTGGCGAATATAGGCTTCTTCCAAGAGGTATCGCAACACTCTGGTCGCCGCTGGACTCATCTCAAAAAATTCAGCTCTTATCACATTTTTTACTCTTAATGCCATTAAAATAAATACGACAGAATGTGACGAAATTATCCTCCAGATACATTACTTTGAAGCTTAGTTTAAATAGCATATCAACTTTAGAAATACGTAACCTACCGTTTTTTATAAAACCTTTTTATTGTAGGTGGAAAAGGTTCTACGCCGTAGCAGCGCGCGTTTACGAAATTTCCCCGCCCATCTTCCTAGGATAGAGGCGGTGCTGTCACTGTCACAAGACGATTCTACCAAGGTTTCATGGACTTGAACTACAAAAATAACGCTTCAAGGACTATTTTCGTATGTTATAAATATGTCAGAGGAGGGGACGTTTTGTATCCAATAGATTGTCGAACGCAAGATAGGTACATCCTTGTAATCCCTCTAAAGTTTTCCATCTTATTGCGAAATCATCACATTAAAAATGTCTATATTAAATCTTGTAACATATATACAATTATCGAATAAAAACTGAAGCATAATAGGGTTACAGAACTTGATGAATTTTTTTTTCGACTCTTTTGTTGTTCCACTGAGAGAGCGCGTCACCTCTCATACTGAGAGCGATTTAGGCCATAATCTAACACGCTGGCCAAGGGCGGATTGATAGACTTCACACACCGATTACTTTGCTCGATTTTCTCATCTAATCAAGACGAATCAGTATTGGATCTACACACGGCTACAAGTCAAATTCATCAATCAGGACTCCACAATTTTGGAATAATCTGTGTATATTCTCGAACGACTCTCAAATCTGAGAAATCTTTTTACAGTTTTTTTATTTACATAAGAGGAGTGTGCAAATCAGAGAATACGATAAATAAAAAAATAACTTGGATTATTTACTTCTTTGTTTCAGTAATAGTGATTAATATAAAACCACATTTAAAATAAGAATTTTTTTCGTCCTTTACAAGAAATACAAGGTACCTATAAGGTACCTTATACCAAGTTAGATGTAAGGTACCTATTAAGTATAACGGCCTTTGTGGTCGCGTCACTGACCAAGAGGCGCCAGTTGCTGAATTGTTTAAAATAGCAGACCGTTCGATGAACAATACATAATTCACATGACAATTTGTTGGCAAAAAATATATTGGAATGTTGCCACATTTTATGTTAACAAATGTCAATAAAGAATGCCTTGGAACGCATTACGGTCTTCTCAATGATGTGATAATTTTGTCTTTAATTGATATGCCGTTAAACGCATGAGTAGACTAGTTATTCCCGATCATCCAGCGTAGATATAGTAGATCTCGCTTTTGAGTCTCAAAAATAAATACCTACCATAAATATTTTATTGAAGTAGGTATCATGAAAACCTAGAAGCCTAATCAAATTCGCTTGACGTTAAACATACAGGTCTGTTATCTTATTTGGATAATCAATTAATTATTATGATATCTAATAATTTCTCACTCACTTAGAACCCATTTTGTACATACAACTAAAATTAAACGTCTATTTCTTTTTAAATACGTGCGAATATTAAATCCGAACAGGAGTATTTTTAAAAATTCGAATTATTCGGGCGTATACCCACTCCGCCCAAGTCCGCCCAAAAGCTTTCCGTAGGGCGGCAACAATTTTCCACGGGCGGCCCTTGTACTAGGATATCAGGAATCGGCAGCAGTAAGTTGAAAACGAGCAAGTGAAAGAGCAATGTTGGACTAAAAACGATGTTGTAGGGTGAAGGGGTTTTTACGCATGCGCAATAATTAATCTTACGCGTCATAAGAATTGGAGTGAGGGGATGTAAATATATTTTTGTTTGAATGTGCTATATTTATAAGTAGGAAAGTTCAAAGTATTACGATGCTCGTATGCCTATATTGAATATCAAATAACAATCAGGCCTGAATAATAATAAAAATAAGTAAACCTGCGTGTGTAACTCAGAAGTGACGAAGTATTTTTTAATTTTTCACTACAATAGCCAAGAATCCGTTAAGTTATGATTATTATATATGATATGATACACGAACATTTCTTAGGACCAAAGTTTTTCTACTTAATTATGGAAATGACGTCTTCGCTGACGTAATATCTCATATTTCTATGTTTTACTTTACGTAACGCGCACGAAGGGGCTCCACGACATTTCACGTGTTGGGGTACGGGGATGGGGTATAGAGCCTTGGACGTACGATGCGGCGTCGTAGGTCGTGACGCGACGCCAGATGACGTCACTCCTGCGGGTGGCGCGACAGCCGGCCAGGGTAGTCACCCCCCAGTGAAAGTCAGAGCGTCAGTGTAATCCGGCTCGACGAGGGTGCCGCACGTCGAGGCTCCGCAAACTCTATGTACGCCGAGTATATAACCTCCAAGTGATACATTTGACTAGTACATCGTGGAATCCACTTTGTGAGCTTATTTCTAACTAAAAATAAATTCGAAATACTTAAAATTTTTCGGTATACAGAAACACAAATTGGTGCTATTTCTCCCGGAAGCTAGACATGGTATTTGTGCTCCCGAAAATAAAACTCAGTGCACAAATAAGGGACTTTTATTGGTATTAAATTCAAATAATTCGTCAATAAGATTGGAACACAGAGTGACCTGAAAATTTGATTTCTAAAGGTTATTTCAAACTAATCTTTATCCATTTTTAAGTAAATTGAAATTTAGTCAAACAATCGACAAATATATTACACTTTCCGGGAATTATTATACATTATATTTGACCCAATGTTCAAGTGTAACGGGGACTACGACTTCAGTTAACCCAAGCTTTTTATTTACAATCTAATTTCAGCGCCTATGCACGAAAGCAGCTAAAAATAAACGGGGTTCGCGCGCCCGCGTCTCGCCCGCGACCAACTCGGATTTACACTCACTAGTCATACTATTCCTGTCTATAATAAAGCAATAAGATATTCTACATGCAGAAGAAAATAGGTGGCAAGATTTCTTGTGGACCATGAAAAAAGTGCGAAAGAAAAAACCGTTAGCCGCGGGGCGAAAGTGACTTTATCGTAGTGCTTGCAAAAAGTTTTTGTATTCCTTAGAATTACGACGTACCAACAAGGTAAGACTTGCTTTATTTTCTTTTGCATATCCACGCAGTGGCATTAACTAATTTCTTTTGATCCTCTGATTTTAATTAGCACAATTTTCGCAGATGCTAGGAACTATTTCAGTGTCAATGACCAATAAAATCATGTTCACATCTATAACTACAAATAATGCACAAAGTTCCCATACATAAATATTTCATTGTAATACCGTCTAATCTACATATTAATGTATACGTTTTTATCGAACTGCTATTTAATGAATGTTTTATTAATGGAGAAATTAAAAAAAAACCTTTTGCTCCTAACTGTACTAGAATGGTAAGTAAAAAGTTTCCCATACTGATATAAGCATAGAGATGCCAAACATGATTTGTATGATCGACAAGTACGAATTCCAATTACGTCCTCTATGAAGTTAACGAATGTATTTAGTGAGTACCGGCACCGGAACTGTAATAACAGGACACATAATAATAATAATAATGACGTAATTTCGAACCAGCAAAATATTCAATTTCTTAAAATAACTAAGTACAAAACTGAATATTTTTACAAATAACCTATAAATACGTTTTATATACGAGAAGATTTGATTTAATATTGCATGTTAGTTATTAAATTAAATTGTATTTTTCTCAAATATTAACAACATAACGTGTTTAATAATAAATATTGCTATTTTACCAACTTCACACTAGGTACCTAATACCTATCGGTTGACACTGTAAGAAAGTTACCATATTATATTAGTCCTATTTTATGTCTTAAATGTTGGAAATTTTCTTTATCTACTGTCTAATCTATATACATATTTTAGGATCCACTGAAAAAATAATTAATATTGCATAAGTCTCTTATATTTACTAAATATTTCATATGAATAGTTCCATACCTACGGATTGTCATTGCATATAATAGCAATAAATAGTGAGTGAGCACGTTATATAAAACCATAGATTTTTTAAAAAGTAATTCTGTCTTCTATTTAATATTTAATCATTAGTAATAAACTTCGGCGAATATAAAATGTAACTTAGCGTGCGATTAACTTCGCGTGATATAACTTACAATATCGGATTTGAACTTAAAAGGTTTCAATCAAAGTCCATCTATTATTTGCTTCATTAGAAGAATTAAATCACAATCGATGAAACGATTAGAAGCACCGTATTATTTTATTCATTTCTTACCTCTTCTTTAAAAAAAAACTGTTTTTCTTTTAATTATCAATAGTCAAGCGTTTGGTTGCTATCTCGCCTAATGGAAAGTGATGTTGCAACCTACGATACAATACATATTAAATTTTAACACTGACATAATTTAATCAGCTCTTGAGCAAATATACTTACTTATATATGCATAGGACGCATTTTTATTCCTCAGGAGAGCAAAATCACATCAAACGCAAGTAAAAAGTAAATTAAAAAAAAAAAATAAAGACGACTGAATAACACCTTTACATTTATTTGAATAAAAAAGAACTACATTTTTTAACGACTTAAACATTTATCTAAATTGCACAATTCTTTCTAGAATATTCTTAAATCCATTTCATTAGGTAATGAATTAAGTTATGGCTGCTACCTTTGGTACTTAATTTAATACATATGTAACATTGCAACAAATGCAATATTGAATTAACACTGCCAATAAAAAAGCACTTCAACCTGAATCTCTGGTATAGATAGTTCTATTAAGTTGATATAGCAGTGATAAAAAGCTATTTCTAAAAATAATATATTTAAGGCACCATTTTCCATTAATGTTTAGCTACACCAAAAATTACATATTATCGATATAAGTAACTAACTGCTACATATTTCGAAATATACATTATTTGTCTTGGTTTACATTTACTTAAGTGTTTTTACCAACATACTATATTTTCATAATCTATATTTTAATAATTAACATTGAAATTATATTTGTGATTTCAAGAAACATAAATGTAAATAATAGTACTTATATAAACAATTTTTAAATTTTATAGTGGGTTAATAACAGATATCGTCAGTCTCATCATATCCGAAGTAATAATGTTGTGAACAATAAACAATACTCAATATTTAGTTATATCAGGTACATATAAATTTGTGAACAAAATTTATATTAAAGACCATCAAATAGTCAAACAGGTCACTAAGTGTTCATATTCGTCCATAAACATTTACAAAAATTAAGGAGACAAACCTGTAATCAGCCCTTACACTTACAATAAAATACAGCTGAAACCCTATGATATGAGTAAATATGATTAATGATACTTTCTGTGATGATGTGTTAATGATGTTGTCATTAATGTGTTAACCCTGGTAACATCTCTCTGATATTGAAAATGGTATAATGATGGTGATTATTTGAAAATCATACAATGACATGATTTTTGTTTTACATAGCAAGTAATAGTTATAAAATATGAATACCAACATAATATTAACACATAACTAGGATAGACTAGAAGAAAGGTAAGGAACTTAATACAAGTTCAATGAACTGATGAAAGAGAAAGTTTTCGATGTAATATAAAAATATGAGTAAAATCATTGATTGTTTAAAAATTGCAATAAATATATCTTAATTATCTCAAATTTACATACAATACAAACATAGAATTTATATCAATAAATGTAACAAAATTGTACAATTAATTACTATATCAAACTGTATAATATATTTGAACTACAGTTATACAACAAAACTGTGGTAGCTAGTGACAATATTATACATTTTAAAATTTAAAGATAAGTTACAAGTGAACAGTCATTCTTTAGATGTATACATCATTTCAGTGGAAGACGGTATGCGTAAACTAGTGTTAATTAATACTCGATTCTTGGATAAAGTCTCATTATTCATAAATATAATCTAAAAATTTCTCCTAAAAACTTTAAAAACCATCTCTAAAAATTCATTCAGTACAAAAAGTGTAAATAACAAAAAGATCTTTGTAACGATTACACATAAATAACAGAAAATATATCTGTTGCACATAATAGAATATATAAATTAATGTAAACGTAATGTAACATCACACCTGTAATCCCCTAAGGGGTAGACAGAGGAGTGTAGTACACCCCCACAATTCACCAGTTACGTTTAAGT
>DWDX01001557.1:0-18192 GCA_018245675.1 Agara michaeli | reverse complement strand
TCCGAAATAAAAATATATCCGAAACCGTAACCGTATCCGTTATAAAAGTTTCGGATAATTTCGGATAAGGGCGGAGTTTAAATAAAACCGGTTACGACCGGTTTTTATGTCATTGCTCGCGCGTGCTTTTTTTGTGCGTTCTGCCTACCCCGTTAGGTACCAGAAGTGATGTTATGTATGTATGTAGCTATTTTTATTTTACTTTAATCTAATATCCGTAACCGAAACTATCCGAGAGTAACGGATTATCCGAAATAATTAAATATCCGTATCCGAAACCGATATAATTTTATTCCTATATCCATATTATCCATATCCAGGTCCGAAATTACACATCCATAACATCCCTGGTATGTATACACGTGCACCAGTAACCAAACCCTTTAGTGCAAAACACTGATTATTCTAATACCTACTGCTTCATGGCAGAAATTAGTGCCAATAAGGTGACACTGCATCACACACACCTTTCTAAAGTAATATAACTTGGTAACTTAATATATATTTATATATAAATGTATATAATAAAACTTGTAGAATAATTCAATTCTTTGCATTGAATAGAAACTAAATACACCTCTAGGGGTCTTCATAGAAGTATTGCAAACCAAAAAAAATTCAATTTAAAATTTTTGTCCGGCTTTCACGCAAAACTACTGGAGGGATTTTGATGAAACTTATTTTGTTACATAGCTATTAGTCCTCGTCAACATGTGGGCTATAATTTATTTTGAAACGCTCCAAATGCTGCACATAGTCACTGTTCAACGCGGACGAAGTCTAAAAGCTAGCATGTATCAATATACCTCTTTCTCCTTCTTCGCCAGCCTGTCCTGCAATACTTCCTGCTGGATCTCGAACTGCTTCTTCAGTTGATCTTTCAGTCTCCTGTTCGCTTCCGCTTGAATTTCGAGGCTCTGAAAATATAAACGAAATATAGATTTTTAAATTAATCTACACATTTACACGTTTTTTCATTGTGTCATATAATTGTTTTGGTTATGGAAAATTGTATGTTATGAAAAATTAATCCTCATTTAACAGGATGTAGTGACAAGTGATGGATCGTAGTAGGTTCTAGTAATATGTTATGGTGTTATGCTACAGATGTACTTTCCTCGATCCATATCGGTTTTACAACAAAGCCTTTAATAGCATAGCATATCGAGCAGATTTTTGTAACTAAACATTTTTCATAGACCTAATTCAGTTATTTAAAATAAATATATCAAACAATAACAAATGTCTTACTCTCTTCTGGAACTCCTTCTCCTTTTCGAGTCTCTCTTTTTTGATGGTGTCTTCTACCTTCGCCTCAATGAGCGCTTTCTCGTCGTGACCTGACGTACAATGGACAAAACAGATATATAAAAGAGATATTTCACAACAATATAATCAAGGATTTTTTTAATATCAGAAAGACTAAGTTGACAGTATATCGAGCATTTAAAAACATCTTTATTTAAAAGCCATCAAATTTTAAGTTGTTATAAAAGAATTTCTATCTATACAAATAAACAAAATTGGAGTGTCCGTTTGTAATATTAAAATAACGGCTTTTCACTAAACGCATATGTATGTACACCATGCATATACCACAATAACATTTTTTACAATTTTTGTGTCTGTCTGTCTGTTTGTTCCGGTTGATCTCTGGAACGGCTGGACCTATATTGACGGGACTTTCACTGGCAGATAGCTGGTGTAATAAGGAGTTTCTTAGGCTAGTTTTATTTCAATTTAAATTCAAACGCGGACGAAATCGCGGACAATGCTAGTATAATATATATTTGTAAAGCAACATAAACACACACACACACAAGTCACTTGAACTCAACTGGTAGTTTATGCCAGGTAAATAAATAAATAAATTCTACTCACACTCAATAGCCCGAGCTATTTTAAGGTCCCTGACCGTTTGCATCTCGGCTATTTCACTCTGTAAGAACTGAATCTGAAATGAAAGCGGAAACATTTGAAAAACATACATTTTTATTTGTGTGTTATATATATCTCATATGTACCTAAGTATATTGGTAAATGTGTGAATAGTTTTGGGTACTTCGGTTTCATTCGGTTCCAAATGGATATATATATAAAATATTTACGAGACCACCAATCTTGGGGGTCTCATTAGCCCGGTTGGTTCACGTATAGCTATCTCATTAGATTTCTACTGACCATCAACCGAAATATGCGCGATCTGTGAAGGAGTGTGGCCGGAAACCATCACGTTACCTGCTTCAGGGTGTATATGAGGAGCAGGTCGGTGTCGCCGCGGATCTCCAGTTGGCGCGCGCTCAAGTCGAGACCGGGGAACAGCATTTGCAGTTCGTCCTTGTACGCTTTGCGTGCGGCTTCCACCTGGCACAAGGTGATGATAGGAATTATTTCACTTTTTCATGGCGTCATCGAATGTTCTAGATCACGGGTTACTGATAAGCTTTTACCGGCAGCTGAGCATTGTGAACAAATAATAACAATAATAACTGAGGATAATTCCACCACACGGATATCTCATTCCAAATTAGGTTATTGAATACCCGTGCTATGGTAACCGGACAGCTGGTAAACATACATATGTACATACGATATAGTAGTTATGAAGATACTAGCTGTCCCGGTGAACTTCGTACTGCCTCATAATAAATGAATAGTTTAGTTACACCAATCTGAACCGATTTTAATATTATTTGTCACTGCGATGGTAGCGCAGTCTGTCCGATCAAATGTGAAAGATTCCAAAATCAACAACTACTTCAAATTTAATTAAAAATACATTTTCCAGTGGATCAAAATGTCAATCCAAACCATTCTCGAGTCCTCTTGAACACACACAAAAAAATTCCTCAAAATCGGTCCAGTCACACACAAGAAATATATATATTAAGTTTTTTATTACACCCAGACGCAGAACAAGAGCAAATGTGCTCAACGCACAAATGTCTGTCCTGGACCAAATCGAAGAAAAGAAATACCTTATTCCAGTACTTGTCGCTGAGCACGGCCTTGTCGAACTCCTCTTTGTAGGTGTTTTCAGCCGATGTGAGATCCGCCCTGAACTGTTTGATGTACCGCATAGTGGCCGCCACGCTCTCCGGCGGCGCTTGCACGCCAGCCTTTATCATGCGGTCGAGGGTTTCTTTAGGCAAACGATAAGGACAGAATACAGCAATGCATCTCGCTTTAATTTCCTTATACTTTTTTTTTATGTTTGAAATATCCTCCTTCGGCCACTATCTCGCCTGATGGTAAACGATGATGTGGTCTACGATGTAGCATGCTTGCCTAGTAAGTGTGTATTCACTGTAAGTTTAGAAAGCCCCCGGTTGTAACTTTCGGGGAACACAATGAATATATTCATTCTGGCTGTTAAACATAGTATAAAATTACAGTATCCATTTGTAATGTCAAAACGGCGGTTTTTTGCCAAATGCATATAAAAGAATTTAGGGTAAAGACAAAAAATAAAAATCTTCAAATTGTCGTCCGTCAGTCTGTCTCTCTGTTTGTTCCAGCTAATCCCAGAAACGCTTAAACCGATTTTGACGGGTCTTACAGTGGCAGTTAGCTGATATTATTAGAAGTAACTTTTATCGAGCATTAATATGTTATATTCATAATAATGTAAATCACAAATCTGTATATAAAGTATATGCAATTGTATCCGGCAGACTGCAGCCGACGTTCTTAACTTGGTCAGATTTGCATATAGGTTATTATGGGAGAGATTCTTAAGATATTGCTTTAAATCTGATATATTAAACTAAACTACTTTCATATTAATATTTTAAACAACATTTATACTAGACAATCTAAACATACCGATAGCACACTTAGCTTTAGCGGAGGCTTCTTTGGCTTTCTTAACGGTGCTGTCCCTCTCGTTCTTAGCGCCTTGAAGTGCTGTGAAGTACTTCTTGTCTAAGTCGTCTAGGGAAGCTTCTACCACCTGCAAACAAACATATTTTTTTTTATATACATATATATAAATTTTACATACATTTGTTGCTCAGTAAAGCCAACAATTTAAACAGTTATTAATTAAACAATTATTAATTCAACAATTATTAATTAAACAATAATTAAACAAGGATATTAAAACAATTTAGTAAAGGATATTAAAACAACTTACTATAGTATATTAAAACAATTTAGTATAGTATATTAGAACAATTTAGTACGGTATATTAAAACAACATACTCTAAATAAAGCCTTGTTATAGTTGACGCAGTGTTCTTTCGCTTTCTTGTAGTTGTCGACGGCGATCTTGGTGTTCTCGTGCATATCGTGCTCCAGCTCAACCATGTCCTTGGTGATCCTGACGGGGGGAGGGGACTGCGGCTCGCACTTATCTGTTTGGACCACGGTCGCTGGGGAACAGAGATCATCATTATCATCATTATCCATTTATAAAACTGATGCAGATGGTAACAGTAGAACATCACCTAAAGCTAAGTAGACACTGGGTCTAGTGGCTTTATAAAGAAAAAATAGGCCGGAAGGATGATTTTGAACTAATAATAACATTGGAGGTCAATAAATGGATGGATATAGATCAATATAACTAATTATCTATCTCGTTCCTCAATTTTGATTCGAAAAAGGCTTGTGTTTGTCTACGAGCTCATCTGATAGTGAGGTGTGGTATACGTTAAGACATAGCACACTAGCCTGGGAAGTGGTGATTTTGAGAATGATTTGAGAACGATTGAGAACGATTTGGGTTCCACGGCCACACTGGTCAAATGTGGATTTTTTTTTTTATGT
Source organism: Agara michaeli (assembly GCA_018245675.1). Lineage (NCBI taxonomy): Eukaryota > Metazoa > Arthropoda > Insecta > Lepidoptera > Hesperiidae > Agara > Agara michaeli. The sequence goes on along the minus strand of DWDX01001557.1, from coordinate 13,421 downwards.
TATGAGAGTAGTGAACGAGCTGGCAGCAGTCACAAGTGGCCACTGCTGCCCATGGACATCTGCAACGGACCCCTGATAGGAATATAGGGATGGGTCTGTTAGTATGAATTCAGTTAATAAGTGGCGGATTGGCGGATTTCAAACACCTTGGGGTACATTATGATGAACAGTAAGATGGTTTTCCTCAGTTTTGATGGGTCAGATTCTGTGAACTATGCGGATCTAAAGTACACCTATTAAAATGCCATGGGAAGTCCTGTGATATACTCAGTAAATTCTCCATTTGCTACTTAGGTTCATTCTCACCTGGTGATGTGACGTCTGGTGTTTCAATTTTCTTCTCCTCGTAGTACAAAGGTTCAAATGCTGTTGGTGGCACTGTTAGATGAGAAGACATTTATGCGGTTAGTTCACACATAATGTATATTAGTAATCCTCTTCATGTAGATGAATTAGTGTTTAAATAAAAATATATGAATTATGGTATAATATTTCGAAACGCGCCCTGGGAGAAAGAGACAACACATAAGGCTAGAACGCAGTGGATGTATAGTTATGAGTATGAATCAATATAATTTGATGGAGATTTCACAATTAACTTATTGTTAGAAAACATGCTTGAAGATATTAAAATGTACGTATATTGATGATTTCTAAAATTACCTTCTTTCTTTGCAGCTTGCATAGAAACAACAAAAAGTTATTAAACAGGTTCAATAGACGTTTGTGAAATTTATTGTATGATGATAACGAAAAAAAATTAGTTTTTAACTTATAAAAATAAAAACATGTTTTTGAATAAACTGTCACGAATAACTCAAAAAATATATCCGTGTAAACATTTTTGTAATTCGTCTTTAATTACCTTCTTTCTCCGCAGCTTGCATAGAAATAACAAGCAGATATATAGTATAGTTCTCTATGGTAAGTTTCATGTGCGATGAAGTGTTTAAACTCAAACGATACATCAATATGATTGCATGGTATTATGAATATCAAACTTACGTTCATAGTCCTTCTTTGCTAAGTGCTTGATGGCGTCTTTCTCTAAATCTTGTTCGGCTCTTTGTTGGAAATCAAGCGGTGACACGCCCTCCTGTATCAGCGTAATAAAGTATGTCAAGATCCACAGAGTTTGCACTGGCAATAAAATTGATAGACTTTTAAGGACTTCGACTTCCTAACCCACACACCAATGTTCAGCTCCTGAATAGATGAGTTTGAGTGAGAAGTGTTTTGCAATGTGATGGAATTACTGTTATTGGAGCTCATTTGTGGATAATAATTATATGTGGGGACAATGCCACACACTGCTATCCAAATCCAAACTAGGCAATGCTTGTATTATAGTAACCGGACAGCCGATAAACATACATACATATACATAAATATTTTTATTACAACCAGACACAGAATAAACAAAAGTGCCCTTCACAACAATGTTTGCCTTGGGTGGGTATCGAACCCACAACCTATAGTTTTGCAGGCAGGGTCTCTAACCACTCTACAACGACGGCAGTCAGGGTGACCACAACACTTCAAGTTTCTCATATCATGATTTTTTTATTACTATAAGTTAGCCATTGGTACCATCGGAGAACTGTGAGCCAAGATTGGAGAAAACATGCATCTTGAAATGCTTGAAGAAATTTTGCCCAAGCTTTGAATTCTTTACCATGACTATTAATAAGCTATGCTTAACTTCACAAGTAGATTTAAGAGACTTAATAGAATGGTATTAAAGTTATCACCACTAACCTTGCCAAACATAAAATTGCTAATGGCAGTGGTGACTTTATTGAACTGGTTGATCGAGAATTTCCAATATGTTGTGTTCTCCTGGTATACGAGAGCTATAAAGTCGTTCGCCCATGGCAGGTTCGATTCGAGGAAGTTTCGTGCTTCCGGTGTATTCCTGTAATCATTTATATAATGACATATAAGAAATGTTTTACGTTGGATTTTATATGGATTTAGTATGTGATAATTTCTGTAAGGATATCATCAGTAGCCGTCACCGAATGATAACATAAACTATAATAATAATACACTTTATTTTACACTACAAATAGAACTTTTTTTTTCAATAATAACATTTACAAGACAATTTTCAGTCTTATTGCTAATAACTAATAATAAAACTGCATGTGCATAGTGACTTATTATATAAAAAAAAATTGACCCCTCCTATTGGTACTCTGCTGGACCGAGTTACACACTTAGTTTTTTCCTTTTTTTTTCCACCCTTTTGTTGGTCCTCTGCTGGACCGGGTCTCCTCTCATGGTAAGAGGGATTTAGGCCATAGTCTACCACGCTGGCCAAGTGCGGATCGGTAGACTTCACAAACCTCAGAAAATATTATACAATTTATAACATCTCTAAGTTGTGCAGGTTTCCTCATGATGTTTTCCTTCACCGTTATACATACATATATTATATTACATACTTATTATATACATACTTAGCGTAAACAACGGCAGCACCAGTGAGTAATGTAGCACCGACAGATCCCCACAAGAGTTTCCTGGACTTGGTCGGCTGTTTTGGAGGCGGGCATGACTCCTGTTGCGCGTACAGGCGACGCGGCGCTCGCATCACAATGAGTGCCGCACATGACCCATCACCTAGCTGTTTTCTTACCTGCAGTTGGAGAGAGTAATTATTATTTGTAAACTTCGATTGTTGCCAACTGAGCCGGTATAAACTATTTAGAACTAAAAACCACGAAAGTGACAAATTGCTATTGACACTTATTAACTGAATTCAAACTAACAGTCCCATCCCTACAGCTCTTTTAGAGGTCGGTTGCAGATGTCATATATATATATATACAACTGGGACTCGATACAATAGTGAATAGCCAATGTGCTATAGCATATAATAATAATAAAAACTCTATTGCCAATTTAACAAAAACATAGAACAAAACATGTCATTAAAACAATAAAAAGTGCATTATAAAAACAAATAGCTGAGTATTTTATCAACAAATTCATTACAAAAAACTTGACGATAAATGTTTTTGTCATTAAAAATAACAAACAATTTGGATTGATTTAGTATGATTTAAAAATTAGTAATTGTGATATTATATTTAAATAAGTGTGGTACAATTGAGGATTGTTATGTAATGTGAAATATTCACGAAGTTATACAATACAACAATTTATCTGAAAAGCAGCTGACTGTCACCTATGACCGAAACATTTGTAGGTTATTTGTGAAAATGACGTTATCTTGTTATGTAAGGATCAACAACAACAAATTGCATATTATCGTTGCATGCATAAACCTCAATTTAAGGTGCATTCATACACAAAAGTACATTTTTACATGAGAATATTTTACAATAACGATCAAAACAACGAAGACATAGCGAAAACTTATGTTATGATATTAACACTATTTGAGAAACTGTAAAGAGTTGTAAATCATTCTACATATAAAATAAATAGCAGAGATTATAAACATACCAATAAGAAATTAGCGTTGATTACATGGTTCGTAAATTTATACATATTTTCGGCACTCTAACTCTCCTTTCGGTCTGTCAAAAACTAGAGACTACAGAACGTATACCACAAACTATAGATTAAATGCAGGTAAATGTATTGTAGATAACAATTTCATTGTAAATAATCAATCTGAAAAAAAAAAGGAAAATTCATTTTGATGACACGTCATACTTGAATAAGATAATCATAACATATTCAATAAAAGAAAGCAATATTAAATTTTACTTTATACATGTGCAAGACGCATATAAATAATTACAGCAAACAATGTGACATCATGTTATTATCTATCAAGCTTGTTAAACTTCGAATACTATTACAGTAAAAGTTTTTAAAGCTCAACAAAATTTATGGAAATAGTAGCACAATATGCGACAACACCAATAAAAATTGACATTTGTCAATTTGTCGTACAAACAAACCAATGTTAATTTTAAACCTCTGAAAATGTTGCGTAGCGTAGTTTCTGGTTAGTGCACTGTGAACTACAAATCGAACTTATTTCTGTGTTGTTTAATATTTATCTATAAATTACGTTGTTTTGTTCCAATGTTGTTATATAACTAATAAGAGTTGCTTTGGTTTTGACGACTGTTTTGAGGTTATACCTTTCTTTTTCAGTGTTACGAGCTGTACGACCTCTTCGGATACCTTATTACAATACGGCCAGGATTATAGGAAATGAGTTGAGACCTTATACAACAATAAATATTAAACCCGCGGTAACTACGCCGCCGTATGTATCTCAAGGGTCCCTTGTCAATAACAGAGAATTATTGCAAATTTCTAATAATTTAACGTCAGTACCAAACAGAACGGTAACTAAATTCAGTTTGAAAAAAGGAAAAAGGAAGACTGTCAAGGCGGTCATAAAGAGATTTCTCAGATTAGACTGGGGAGGCTGGATACGGACTAAATGTGGCAGAAACAAGAAAATATGGAAAAAGTCACAAGCCCGACGGAGGAGACTGCGGCAACACGTATTTTGCAATGCCACTCAAAGTACCCTTTTAGACAAAATGGTAACTAAATATTGGAAAAAGCCTAAATACTACATTGATGATGTATATACACCATACCATACAAGAGAAGAATTCCCTGTCACAAGGAGAAAACCTAGAGTTTTTTAATTAAGTTGCATTTTGAATTATCATTAAAGTCTGTTTAGTTATATCGGAGTTTTTATTATAATGGCAACCATTATGGACAATGAAAATATGATTTTAGTGTGCTGATGCATTGATTATATTGTTTTATGCAAAAGTTTCTATACAAAAGAAAAGAATATTGTATGAAGATCTGCTTATACACAGGTATATTTCTGGCAGTTGGAACTGATTTCTTAAATATGTGATATTAATATGTTAATATAAAAAAAATTAAACCATTGTGTAATATAATGTGTAACAGAACACTAACTTTGATGAAAGATTTTCTGCTTGCTTTACTATTTACTACTAAAATAGTGCCAGTTAGTAGCCAGTTCAATACGTAACAACGTTACTGTATTGAAAATCCAACATTAGAACATCTAATACAGTTATTATGATTAACTAGTGAGATCAAGGGTAAAATGAAAATCCTTTTTCAATACACAATATAAGCTATTATTGTTTCATAACTATAAAACATAAGATGTTTCATTTTGCCTTTTATTGCATGAAGTTTTGGATGGAAAATGGAAGTAGGTAGGTAAATATTGTATTCAACTTGTGTAATCTCACATAATACTGTTTTCTGAAGATAATAAATTAAAGGTACAGGTAGCTTTACTAATCCACTACATTTTTATTATTTTTATGTATATTTAATAGTCAGCTTGTTTGTGATATAGTATAAGTTAAACATATATTATGTTTAATAGTAATGCATATATTAATAAAAATATTCTTGACATTTAAATTTCATTTATATACTACTTAATTAATTACTTTTTTTATGGCCGCTAAAGAAAGGAATTAAAACAGAATTTATTAATTCGAACTTATACTGAAGAGTATTGTAATTTGTTAAAATATTATAGATTATGATTTAATTATTGGTTAAATCCCGAAGTTTATGTGACAGTCATTAGTAAACTACTCTGTATCCGTATCTGTACATTCTGATATGACGGCAGTGACAAATGACAACATTGATAACAACCAAAATAACGTAAATTATACGTTTAAACTATAAACAAAACTAAGATATTTTTCTGCTTATCTAATCATTGCTTTAATATCCTCCAAATAACTTTACGTACTGATATATTTTAATAGTCATCTGCGAAATTTACAGTCAATTTACTGTTACATAATTTAGTGATTTAGAAAAAAGTTAGATTGGCGGTAAAGCGGGCGATTCATTTGTAAACGTGACGTAAATTGATTTGACCATGAATACCGCCGGATGGATATCTCGTAATGCGATAACGTATATAAAAACTTATTTAACACCTAGAAACGCTGTCAATTTAGTCACTTCACCGTCCCTCAGGAGCGCTTTAGTGAGAAACTTTTCAGTCAGTTCCTGCAGAAATATGAAATTTGCACAATTCACTTACAATAACACGCCGGAGGTGCGTGTGGGGTACGTCGAAGGTAGTAATATTGTCGATCTGAATAAAGCAGATTGTTCAATACCGAAAACTTTGCTACAAATATTGAAAAATGGAGACCTTGAAAAAGTAAAGAGGTAGGTACGTTACAGGAAAATGCTGACAAATTATTTATAAGTAAATAACTAGTAAAATGGACGAACTTGAGATTTTTGTAATTTTCTTCTAATTCCGTACAGTATATGTATACATGGTTTGTGGTTGCATTATTCCATAGATATATAATGTTGGTGTTTCAAGAGGAAAATCTTTTGTAATCCCGTTCATTTAATAGTGACTTTAGTATGGTTATTTATTTGATATTAATCGGACATTAAATTATTTTTCTCTGTATAGTTGTTATTTCTTCACCTTAATCTTATAATTGATTACTGTTATCCAGGATAAAAGCAAGCAACCCACCAACAATACCTCTCTCATCAGTGAAACTGGTTGCCCCGATCCTGGGTATGGACAAGGTGCTATGCATCGGATTGAACTATAAGGACCATTGCGAGGAACAAAATCTGACTCCGCCGAAGGTGCCAATGATTTTCAACAAGTTCCCTAGTACTGTTATTGGGCCTTGTGACGCTGTGAGGCTAAGGACTGAGGTTACTCAGGTAATACTTTGTAAGTTATCAAAAAGTGGTACCAATCCTGCGGGAATTTCGGAATAAAAACTACCCTATATGTAGCCCTATAACTTTATCTATCTTCTAGTGAAAGTTTCATTAAAATCGTTGCAGCCATTCTTCAGATGCACCTGGACCAACAGAAAGACATACAGATGACAATTTTAGAGTTTTAGTATTGTTTCGATAACTATAAGCCCTTGAGAAACAGTTATTGTAAAATCATAGACAGACACTTCAATTTTATTTATATGTATAGATACTATAGTAGCTACCAAAAAATGAAAATCAACTACAATAACAATAAGGCATACTAAAACTAGCACTTTGAAGTATACATGTGTGTTGTATTTGGCTGGCACTGGCATTATTTGTCAATCCTCTTGCCACCCGATTCATAACAATGATATAAGCCAATAATATAAGCAAACAAATAAGCAAATTCTGTGTACATACTCATAATATACAATGTGTCGGTATAGTATTCAACAAGTGGTAAGCTTTTAATACTGATCCAATTTTAATCTACATAATACTGTAGCTTTTAATATTTAATCCATTTCTATATCACATTCAAGTGTTTCATTAGCGGCAGACTGTCACACTTAATTATTAGTCATTGAATGTACTTTTTACATTCGGCCTACAATCAGCAGATAAGCTCATAAATTTTAAATTTGTCATGTTGAATCATTACATATTAGCTTTAGAAAAAACAGAAGGTTTTGTAAACTATACAACATCGAGACACCGTTTTCAAATATCTTTATGTACACAACCTTACATCTGTACATAGATCTATACATCCATAATACATATAGACTAGCCTAGCTTTTGCCCGCGACTTGGTCCCCCCCCCCCCGCAAAAATGTAATTATTTACGACATTACATTAGAAACCTACAAAAATTACAGTATTTCTGATATGTATGAAACACTACTCTACTATATAATGGATGTTATTATACACATAAATCTTCCTCTTGAATCATTATCTATTAAAAAAAACCGCATCAAAATCCGTTGCGCAGTTTTAAAGATCTAAACATACATAGGGGCAGACAGCGGAAAGCGACTTTGTTTTGTACTATGTAGAGATGATGCGAATTTATTGTAGTACTTCTGACTATTGCTTGAATGTGTTCTTAGGTATGTTTAATTTTTTCAGAAAGTAGACTGGGAAGTGGAATTGGTGGTGGTGATTGGCAAGGAGGCCAGCAACATAAAGGCCGCTAATGCCTACGACTATGTCTTCGGCTACACCGTCGCTCAAGACATCAGCGCCAGGGACTGGCAGAAGGAGAGGAATGGCGGGCAGTTCTTGCTGGGAAAGGTGACCGTACAGATTTGTGTCTTTTGGCAATGTGTTCTTAACAGTATAATTCCTTTTCGATCCTAATTAATTTTGCAGACAAATTTCTGGGATCGCCGATACCACGTGTACAGGTCTCTTATAAAGTATGTTTATAGAAATGATACTAAAAGGACTTTTCTACGAAGTCAGTAAGGCATTAACGACTCCTCTGGTGTTGGAAATGTCCATAGGCGACGGCAACCACTTACCCTCGGGTGGCCCGTCGGCCTGTTTGCTAGGCTAAGTAATGAAAAGAAATAAATGGATATATGGACGTATATATATCAGTAGTCTGTTTATCATAGTATAAGTATTGTCTAGTTTAGTATTAGATGGTGATGTGGGACATGCCCTAAAATACTGTATTATTTTACATATCTTATCCCGCCAGGCAATGGACACGTTCTGTCCAATCGGTCCATACGTAGTGACCACAGACGAGATAACAGACCCGCAGTGTCTGGACATTAAGTGCAGCGTGAACAGCGTGGTGAAGCAGACCAGCAACACCTGCAACCTGGTGCACAGGATACCCGACGTCCTCGAGAGATTGAGCTCGTGAGTGATGGTGAAACAGTTTGAACTTTCAACATTCGTTTGGCTATTATAAATACAATCAGAGTGCCTTAATGTAGGTTATGTTCTTTGCATTTGCAAGTTTTAATCACGTCCTACAGAATGTCGTATTTAAAATTAGCAATGCATATTGTATTTTGTATAAGAATAAGTAATATAATTCTTAGTTAGGTACCTATCCACATAAACAACTTGGCATTAAAGTATGTAATGTTCACTGAAAATTCCCATTAAAAACTAATAACAAGTAAATCGAAAAAACAGTATAGCACTCCTCGGGAACATGCAAATATAACATATTACTTTGTGCACATTTTGCTTTCAGTCTAAATGTTGCCAACGATAAAAATAAAATAAGAGCTATAACTAACTTAATTTTTTAGGCAAGTAATGTAGGAAGCATAAACATAATTTAGGCAGAACATTATTTGTTCAAACTGTACTTTTAAAGTAGATGATAGTAGTATTTACATGTCTAGGTCATTGAAGTTTTTGTTTTTACTTGATAGCCTTGTATTGTCTATGGACTGTTGTTGTCTTTGCCATTAAGCGGTTTATGTTATTTCCATACGTACTGTTACATTTAATTTGTTTACTCCAGGGTGATGACTCTTCGTCCAGGAGACATCCTGCTCACTGGCACTCCGGGCGGAGTGGGCATGTACCGTTCCCCCCCTGAGTACCTCAAGCCGGGGGATGTTATCCACAGCGAAATCCAGAACATTGGTGTGTTGGAGACTAAAATTGAAAAGTTTTGAAGTACCAATATTGTACGAAGATAATAAAAACATATTGTACATAATATAGTAATATAAGTATACAGAATTTTTTTCTTATATAATATTCTTATAATAAATTTACAACAACAAAATAATTTTATGCAGCGTATTTGGAAGTGGAGCTCGAAGCTTCTGGATGAACATACTCAACAAGTATTAATAGATCCATTTAGGACAGATTATAAATATAAACATTACCACTGTTACCATATAACAGTAATACAATACTTTGTTATTAAAAAATATTGCATGTCTAACAAATACATAATTTTTATTTAAAACACCACAGTCCTTTCTAAGATCAATATGACACAATTTAAGTCAGTAATATAACCTAGTGTCTTTAAAAAAATTAAATGCTTTATTAAGATATCGCTAGCTAAAAAAGTGGTATTTGTATATTTCGATCTATTGCGCGCGGCTCTCAAGTTATCAAGCATGGATAGTAAATGTGATATAAACAAATGGAATTGTCCACGAAAACAGCCAAGCGGATATCTCGCAACGCGATAACGTATGAAAACTTATTTATAACCGAGAAATGCAGTCAATACTTCAGTTACTTCACTGACTCTGAAGGAGCGCTTTAGTGATACACTTTTCAGTCAGTCAAAAATATGAAATTCGCACAATTCACCTATAATAACAGCTCGGAGGTCCGTGTTGGGTACGTCGAAGGTATTAATATTGTCGATCTGAATAAAGTCGATTGTTCGATACCGACAACTTTGCTACAGATTCTGAAAAATGGAGACCTTGTAAAAATAAACAGGTAGGTACCGGGTCAAATTTCTGTTGCTTCTTCTATATTTATCAAAGTCATAAACATTTATCAACACGACACTTGAAAGAGAGGTTACTAACGTTTACAGAGAGTTCTTGAATAAATAAATAAATGGATTTGATGTAATAATGGTACTTACCCCCTTCTTTAGGTTCGACCTTGAGATGATTTTTAATTGTTCATAGAACTGCAATAATAATGTTTAATATTTTTTTAGCACATTCCAAATGCCTCAGCTCTCCCAAATGAAAAACTGACATCCGCGCCATTTTTTCCCGCCATTCCGACGAATACAAAATGGCCGCGTGATTCTTTTACAATTACTAAAAAAAATTGTATGAAATACGAGTAGATACCGAATTATATTACATTAATATATTTTATTAACAGAATGTTGATAATTTGGTATTCCAAAAGACGAGAAATTTTCTTTAAGTTTCATTAATCAGTAGCTTTTACCAATCAATAAGTTACACAAAAGAGTTTTACTTCAAAAATCTGTGCTATTACTTACCCCAGACCCGATTCTCTCGTTCAGGATAAAAGGAAGCAACCCACCGTCACTACCTCTCTCATCAGTGAAACTGCTTGCCCCTATCCTGGGTATGGACAAGGTGCTATGCATCGGATTGAACTATAAGGACCACTGCGAGGAACAGAGACTGACTCCGCCCAAAGTGCCAATAATCTTCAACAAGTTCGCCAGCAGTGTTATTGGCCCTGGTGACGCTGTGAGGCTGAGGACTGATGTTACTCAGGTAATACTTTAATATACTTAAGACATGTTTTTTCTATCAATCCTCGGTCGTAATAAGAGACTGTTAAGGCAGTTGAGTCACACTTAATTTTTGCTCTCTTGGGAACGAACTTAGGTTACTGTTTAACCCGATATGACACGGGATCGATATTTACGCGGATAACACCGTGGAAACGGTTAGTTATTAATATATCCGTTTTTAAAATAGTAAATCCGAAATACATATATATGTAGGGTGAGGTCAAAAATTTCACGCGTGAATCACAGTGGGCTGCACTGACCCGAGGTCGCACAAATTGGGGTCAATTATTGAAGCAAATTGTTTTCGTAATTTAAACTGTGCGTGGGCGGGAAATGCAGTGGAATATAGGCTCGAGACTTGATACACGAGACTGCTTAAAGTATTAGCGGCTTATAAATTTTGATACTTTTGTTCTGTCGGTGTATAATTGGTTAATTTCTTTGCAATTGTAGCTGAGAACTATTTACCAACATACCTTTTTACTAGCGTTTGGATGCACTACTTTCCATTCTATAATAAACTCGAATCGAAACTTGAATCTCTTTTATCCAAGAATCTGTTATCCAAAAATAAAATCCAAGAACTCTGCAGCGAAAGGTCATATTTTTTTCCTTCAGAACGTAGACTGGGAAGTGGAGTTGGTAGTGGTAATCGGTAAGGAAGCTAGCAACATAACAGCTACTAATGCTTACGACTATATCTTCGGATACACCGTCGCTCAAGACATCACCGCTAGGGATTGGGTGACACAGCAGACAAATGGAGGACAGATTTTACTAGGCAAGGTGAGCATTTAGTTCTGTCTTTTGATATTTTTAGCAACAGAATATCATTTAGTGGCAGTATCTAAGAAAAACAAGGAACCAATAGAAAGGTTCCATAAAAATTCCTAGAGCTGTCTTAGACGAAGATATGCATAAAAGTGATCTGATATTCAACCTTTTATTAAATTCCACGTTTTTTTTTTATAATCATGTAATATTACGTGGATAAACCAAAATCTTCGATATTCATAACATGTCACTTCAAATCGAGATACAAATCTTCTAAGATAAAACCTGTCAGTATCATTTGATTATGACGTCAGCAGTTCAGTAGTATTACTTTGGTCATGGATAAGTTGGTCACAAAAATTACAGGAGTGTTTAAATTTATGGGTTTTAAAACAAGGGGGATGGAGGGTGCCAAGAATAAAGTTAAGAAGCTAACATCCTTATTCATAAACTTTCAGTTTAGACATTTAGTTCTGTCTCTTACTATCATCGTTTAAATGCATTAAGGTAAAACGTTTGCATTGCAGCTGACTTGGCCTGTGCATCTTATCGTCCAATATTATGTATAGTGACATTATCTCGAGTTTATTTTATGTATACTTGAAACTTTAAGAACATCTTATCTCAGAGCTAAATAACAACAGGTGTATGGATCGAGATATTGGTTTTTGTTTTCTTCTTTTTCCTATGCAATAGGCTTGCATTTGACTGCGAACTCACCTGATGGTAAATTAGGTGCAGTCTAAGATATAGCAAGCTTGTCTTGTTTTGTATTCTTTTTGCTTGGCACTGAAACGTAAAACAAGATTGCATCCAGATAATTAATTATCCTAATTAACTTTTACTAACTAATATTTTCCATCAGTCTCCATCCTGTGCCTTTGGATGCATCTGTCAGGTTTGGTACCAATCGCTGCTATTGTCCTACTTCGTAGAAGCCGTTGTCTTTGCAACCTTGCTATATTGAATGCCCCTTTGCCATTTCTATTGTATTATGAATAGCTGTTGATTCCTTCATATCTTATCCCGCCAGGCAATGGACACGTTCTGTCCGATCGGTCCGTACGTAGTGACCACGGACGAGATCACCGACCCGCAGTGTCTGGACATCAAGTGCAGCGTGAACAGCGTGCTGAAGCAGACCAGCAACACCCGCAACCTGGTGCACAGGATACCAGAGGTCATCGAGAGATTGAGCTCGTAAGTGATCGTGAAACATAGTCTATTTCTTAGACCGTCTATATCTGTTATGAGTATTGCCTAAATCAAATATATTTCTGTCGTCTTGACTATGATGCTTGCTTTCTTTTTTTTGACCCCTTTGTTGGTCCACCGCTGGACCGGGTCTCCTCTCATGGTGAGAGGGATTTAGGCCATAGTCTACCGCGCTGACTAAGTGCGGATAGGTAGACTTCACACACTTCAGAAAATATTATATGCGGGTTTCCTTACGATGTTTTCCTCCATCTTTCTGAGTATTTACCGTCAAGTGTTACTGACGTTTTTAAAGCACACGGTTTTATTATAAAATTTAATCTCTTTACTCCAGGGTGATGACTCTTCTCCCAGGGGACATCCTGCTCACTGGCACTCCGGGCGGAGTGGGCATGTACCGTTCCCCCCCTGAGTACCTCAAGCCGGGGGATGT
>DWDX01001556.1:0-18199 GCA_018245675.1 Agara michaeli | reverse complement strand
TTTATTGAAGGAAAGCTCTCAAAAAAGAAATATTTTCCCGTTTTTGCAACATTTTTCATTGCTGCTCCACTCCTATTCGTCGTAGCGTGATGTTATATAGGCTATAGCCTTCCTCAATAAATGGACTATTTAACACAAAAATAATTTTTCAATTCGAACCCGTAATTCCTGAGATTAGCGCGTTCAAACAAACAAACAAACAAACTCTTCAGCTTTATAATATTAGTATAGATTAATATGCGAAGAACAAGTTGAGATATTTTTTTAAAGGTAAGGGTGTTTCCAAACTTTCGAAAACGTCCAATAGTACAAGAACCATGCTATTTTCTATATAAATAAAACAGTTTTGCAATAAGACAAGACGTTTTATAACCCCAGGTATAAGATAATCCACTGATTACGCCACACCCCGTTAATAGGGAAGTTAGTTTTTTTTTTTAACAAATGAAAAATACTATATCAAAATGGCGACAATAATACAATAATACTATACACTTCAGTGTTAAGTACCGTATAGTTTTCCTGTATATCCGTTAACGTTTACGTCACGTATACATTTTTAAATACATATTTATTATTAGAGGTTATTTTTATCAAACCACGTTATTATTATACTGATTTCGAGGCGATGCGGTGTAATACAAAACTAACGGTAAAATTGATACCAGAACAGGCGACAATTTTAACATTTTCAATAAGCTTGCATTTCGTTTACTCGAAGACTCAACATGATTACCGATGTTTAGGTGCTATTGTTTCGAAAGTAGGTCACTAGCTAAATCGGATATTGCGTGGATCCGTTTAAAACGTACGTAATTACGTCGAATAGTCTTTTTTTTTTATTCAGTAATAGTCTCAGTAAATGTATGTTTTGGCCAATAAACGGTTGTCCACATACCGTTTACCGTTTAAGGTCATAACTGCAAAGGACGTTGATACATTCTGCCAAAACAACGTAAAAAGAAAAGTCACTTATTATTAAATATAATATTTGCTTTTACTAAAGGTCAATGTGAATAAATATTCGCAGTTATGATATATAAACACTCCATAAAGAGGCCAGTCATATCATATCATATCATCTTCATATCTTTAAGTGATCAAACTCAATTCTATTTCCAGCGAGGTTGTGTACTCGTATAAGCGTAAAACTGAATTAACATCGGCATCGGTGTAAATCAAAGTGCGGCGTCGCCCGCGGTAATACAGCACCAATTAATTCTCAAGTGCCGCCATGCAAGTACCGTGCTAGACATATTTAAAATTTGTTGAAGGGTAAGGTTACTTACATAACACATTTTAATTGGCTGCCTCATTTATAGAGCGATAGCAGACCACGCGCGTTGAGCTGGGGGTCGCGCGTTTGATTACCATACAAATATTTGTGTAAATGACATGAATATGATCTTGCGCTATTTGCCCCCATATTTTTCCCGCTTCGAAATTTGAATTGCTTTCTCTAATGGTATTTCCATTCATTCGTTCGCTCGTTCGTTCATTCGTTCATTCGTTTATTTCAGCCCAATGACACTGATGTGCATAGGCGGGAAAATCCATAACCTTTAAAAGGAAATATCGCAACATAAGAATCTTGATCACAGCTCATCTTGTAGTTGCTGAAGTTATAAGCATCAAGAACGCTTGTCATCTTGCTGGCCAAGGACCTCGCTATGTGTTAACTGACCATGAACCGCCGCGCCGCTCCGCTGCGTGTAAAATGTCATGTTTTTGTTAACAGCAAAGAAATTTGTACTGCATTCATTTTACGTGAACACAATAATGAAGCACAGAATAGTTTCTGCTAATAACCGCACAGCACGATCATTTGGATTGAATTATTATGAGAACACTCGATTGCAATGCCCATGGAAAACATAGATTAAGTTATATTAAGGTATTTTTTGTGTTCGAATTCCCTGAAGCCACGGACGGTGCTCTAGAAATTAAAAGGTATTATAAAAATAAAAGCACCTTTTTGCACTTGACATTGTACTCCATTCGTAGCTGTAATTACAATTCTACTTTAGATACTAGTTTGTGTACCTTAGTGTCTCAGTTACGAGTAACGAGGAATAACTTTACGAGGAATAACTTAACGAGGAATAACGATTCTTTGTCCATAGATTAGCACGACGACGAATACAGTTCTACGGAAGAGTGCATTCAATTTTATATTTCGTAAGAAAAAGTAAGTATGAATAAACGATATTGGAATTGAAATCGCAATGAATAAAACATAGACAATTTTTAATAAAACACGAGAACGAACGAACACGAACACGGGTGACCCCGTTGTCAGCGTCGTTGATTATGTTTCAATATTACGGATGGTGATCCATTGACGAGCGGCCTTTTTATTCTTTGTCATACGTTTGTCTATGATTATCTGTGATAGAAAGCGATAATTCGACAAATAAATGAGCTGTAATGTTCATTGAGAGCTTGTTGTAAGTCCATGTGTTCGCAAATCAAACAACTACTTATAAACATTTTTCCTAATGTTACCCAAATTATCTGTAATATATTTTATATTACGAAATGTACATTCTCTTATCAAGTCGATATTTTTTATGCTGTACTTCTTTCTCACAAATGTAGGGTTTTTGAAACCTATACTGCTGGTGTTTCTTAAATAAATAAACGATGGTTGAGTACTGAATACCTAAAACTTCCATTTCCCGGCTTAGTGTAAGCAATGTTAGAATGTCGAAGCAGTTTTAAAGGCATTGGTTCAACTCAATTCTCTCACGCAGCAATATCGAAGCGCTCGGAAATAAGAAAATCTCACTCGCCGCGTTCATACAGTAAATGTTATTACCACGACAATGACATCGCGTGCATATAAATATAATGCCATTGTGTAGATCTCAGTACGTAGGTATTGTTCTCTATGAATGGTAAATAAATAAATGTGATATCTGCTTTTTTAAAATTCTTAACAGTCAAGCACTTGGCCCCGGTCTTGCCTAATAAAAGCCAGGATTGTCTACTCTTTGCAATCGTTAACTTTTAAGCCGATCCCCCAGAGTAACAACTATGGTTGCTGGCAAATGCATATAGATGTCGCTGTTCGGTAAACATAGGTTCAACAATAAAAAACTCATTGGTTTTGGGCTGTATAGATGACGTTAGATATTTAAGACAACACCATAGACAAACACGTTAAATATAAATACATAACAACAATAGACAATATCATTTACATAGAGAAATATATCTCAAAAGAAAATGAAAAATGGAGGTAAATAATACACCATGTAGATAAATGTAAAAAGTCAAGGATTTGCGTGAACAATTTATTATTCTCTTCCATGGCAAAATTTGGCTGTGTGATCTGGCTGGTAACACATTGGTAACTTTTATTTTTTTTCTAAAAAGCATAGACAATGACGACTATTTACCATCAAGAAAATCCTTTGCCTGCTGGTCAAATACACAATTAAAAACTGAAGATTATTTGAACCGCGTGCATATTCCTGGAATGCTATAACTATCATCACTGTACAATACAATAACAACAATTGTTATTGTACATCAAACATAGATAACATTCTGTTAATACTACATATATGAGTGTTCTTGGAATAAACTTGTATAAATATATCTCTAGTGACCCGAAAAGGATCGCTAATAAAGGAGGGAAACAATTAAAACTCACGGGACGCTATGTCGCGGTACCATCTCATTATTATTCACCGCGATCGTGTCAAGGATAACACTATTATACAATTCGCGATCAACGTTTCTTTATAACACTCGCAATGGCTGCCATATTTGTACAGCCAAGGATATTTCATAAGGAAACTATTAAAGTAAATCTCGAACACGTGACGCATCTTTGTATTTCAAGTTCATGCGAAATGAATACCAATTGTAATACGTATATTGCGCCAGAAACAAAATCGTCATTCAAACCTTAGTGAATACAAAAAAAATGTATAGAGAGGGGACGAAAGGTCTATTGGGAGCGTTTGATGTTATATTTATAGATATACATAGGATTGTAACAAGGTTATATATATTAAAGTTAGTTAAAAAATGATATCGGGATTTTATATTTGGCCAACGGTGACGATATCCATAGCGAGCCGTGACGTCACCATTCATAAATCCAACAGATGACTTGTATTATTTGAAATAGACAACACAGCTGTTGTTAAATAAAATCGCAGATCACGCTAGTCTTTATTGGCATTCGACACGGCTTCAATTATAGACAATTAGCCATCCAACCTGCTTTTGAAGATAAACATAAGATATGTATATACCTACGGTAGTTACTATATCTCATAGTTTTTATGCTATAAGTAAACTCTGTACGGATTAAATTCTCATCAAGAACTTTAGAAAAAGTTAAGTAAAGCAAAGTAAGTTACCACAAATCTCCACAATTCTCTGCAACTTACAGAAAATCGGACGACAATGAAAATCTTTATATAAAGACCTGCAATGGGCGTTCCTAGCCCTCACTAACCTGGATACGACCAGGAAGGAGAGAACAGACTTACTTGCAGAATAGAAGCGGCTAGAGCTGTCATCGCCACCAAGATTAGTTGCTCTTTCGCGTACTCGTGCAGCGGATTGCCACAGCCGCGCTGGAACAGCGTGCTGCAGTCCGCCGCGTAGGGCTTGTGGAGAGAGTCCAGCGGTCCCTGGCCGCAGCAGGAGAACGGCACGTGACCAGTCGAACTGAAGTCACTCGGGCCACTTACGCCGCAACATTCAAACTGAAAAAATGAGAATGGAGTATTTGTAAACGACTTATATACCGTATGATCGGGCAAAGACATAGATGCAGAATGTTCAATAGAATAATATTTCTTTTGTGGACAGATAGGCTTACATTTGGCCACGCGTTGACGGTGCGAACTGGACGGACGGAAACATTATTCCATTTGCTATAATTACAGTTAGTACTATTTAGGTTTTCAATAGTTACCTTTACGTGAAGCCTGTCCCATCTCACGGTGTCGCTGGTAGGATCGCCAGTTCCATGACTTTGCTCGAAGTAAGACGACATCGTTGTCTTGATGTCAATCTCCAGATTGTCCCAGACCACCATCGCCCAGACAAAGCATGAAAACTCTATCACAACTACCACAACAATTAATAGCCCCGCCTGGAAAGAAAATTGTATTCTGCTTCATTTTTTGTGCTAGCCGCTTTTATTTTATAGGAGTCTGCGAGTTTTTTTTCCCGGGCGGACTGAACTCCACCATCCTATAACCGGACGGGGTGGTCTAGGCCTGTGTTTAGGATCTCAACTGGTCTACATATTGATTAAGCTCAAGCAAGCCATTCTCTAATCAGTCATATCCCAAGATTGTGTACTTTATAAAAGCGGACCATAACGAGATAAATGCTTTAATCCCAAATACTAACTACATTGTAAGGTACTTGTAAGCGAGACGAGGCAAGACTCTACATAATCAATGGTCACCCTTTTCAACATATGTACGTTTGGGAGACCGCAATACTTACCACCGCTTTTGCCACAACAAAACAGTATTGCATTATGGCGTTTCAATAATAATTGATCGATTGATACATACTTGAAATCATCTTTTATTGATTGATAAAAATTATGTCATATCCTTTTTTGTCTCGTTATTAAACCTTTCAGTTCCTTTCATTCTAGTTTGAATTCACAATGGCTAATTACGATTATGATTGCTCGTAAAATAGCTTTTAGTTACCATAATGACGTGGATCTGATGCATGGATCGTGCCGTTCGCCAGCCGATCCAGGCTATGGAGCATGTTATGATTGACATCATCAGCAGTAGTATGGCAGGATATTCAACACTGACGCCTATGAAGTGACGGTAGACGAACAGCTTGTAGAGCAGGAACCCGCTCGCTCCAAACAGTACTAGTGCTGACATCTGTTGAGAAACATCGAAACAGCCTTGTAGCGAATATTACGCGACTGTATGAAGTGGTACACTTTCGTGAAGACACCGGACAATCTGTCCCTTTCGCACACGGGCGTTTGCCATAACAAGTAGCGCCCTCGCATCGATAAATCAAGCAACATTCAGCACCAATTGATTAGAGTAGAATTTACAGCGCTCAATTTAGTTTTGTTAAAAGTAAACGAGGTAACAAAAGCCAGATTATTTATAAATAAATTACTCCTAGTCGCACCGGCTCGGACGGTATAATAAAACTGAATCGCTCAAGAATTACGCGCTGCGAAAGTTTGTTTTTTTTTAAGTGTTGGTTTACATGTTGTTATGACAACATGCTTGCCGCGCTGATTCAGCATAACGGGAATTAAACGAAATCCATGAAATAAAACAAATACTCACAGCGAATAGCACGTTGAAGGTCAACACAAGATATTTCCAGCAATTCGACGAGAGAGCCATTGTATTTCGTGTTCACATGTCAGGAGTTCTTGTTTGAAACTCGGCCCAAAACAAAGAGCGGCCGTTCCACCTCAGGGAACGTTCGTATGTCGCTCCGTCCGCGTAGCTCACGACTGATGCAACGATAGCGATGTACAGAATTAAACGCTCATTTATCTACTCAAATGTACATTTAACCTGTTCAATATTTAAAAGAATCGTGTCCAAACTTTTTTCCTAAGAATGTGATTCGCGGAAAATGATTCGTTAATCCACGTTGAAATGTTGTTATCGGCTTATCGCGATGATAAGCTGAAGCTATAGTCACAATATTCTCCTGTCGTAATCTAACCTACTTTTAAAAAGTACACGCAAAGAGTTTACTTTACGTATCATAACTATACAGTGGAATTGTAAATGAAATAATGGCTTCGATTTCTGCTTGCGCATACATTCTGTTAGAGCTCTTCGAAACCAGAAGGAATGGATCGCTTGTGCTGAAATTAGTTACTCTTTTTGTATTAAATACCTACCTGCTTTACCTCGTATACCGACAATGTATTATTGATGCTTAAAATATTGTTTAGTTAGTTAATAAATGATTAAGATTCGAAAACGTTTCTATACCCTGTCCCAGTTCCACTGACATAGCTTTATTTGAATGTGCATTGTGTACATTGCTTATTAATGATTTATAAATAAACGTTACATAAAAAGAAGTTAAACATCATTCCACGTGTATCGAGATCGGAAATAAATACGGGAACTGGAGACAGCGATATAGAACCTGAAAGTAGGGATGAGGAAAACGTAAGAGGTTAAGCAATTAGACTATTTTTATAAACGCTTTAAAGGAAATTATAGACTTTCTTGTAATCTCTACGTTTATTGAAAATTAATATTCATGAACGGTGAAAAACATATTTTATGTATTAAACATAACATGGTTCTCATCATAATTTGATAAAGTTTAGGGGAAACGATGTAAAAGAAACAAAAGGCTAAAGTTGCTATTGAGAGACTATGAATAAGAAGATTTATATTTATAATATTTTAATGAATAAACAATTATATAACAAGTACCTAATAATAGTCACAGAAACAAACATTTTTCAACAATAAATCAGACAATTCGTCTATATGGATAAAATGCATGTTTTTCCTCAAATTTTCCGCGATATCTGGACTGATGGGACCCACTTGTTTGGCAGTGCGCAACATTGCTCTCGCTCTGTCTACATTTTTATCGCGCATTGCCAGATCCGCTAATACCGCCCATCCATCGGCGAGCAACGGCTCAGAGTTAACCGCTGCGGCTGCCCAACGTACTGCTAGGTTCTCCTTACCCGTCATTGCATATACTCTAGCGATTGTGAGAGCTGTATGAGGTGAAGGGGCCATTTTGTGAGCTCGTGCTGCTCGCTGCAACGATGTCTCCGGGTTCGTCTTAATACCGCCCAAAGCGGCGCGTAAAAGCAACGCTGCACAAGGTTCCGCTCCAGCTTTGTCCGCTTCAATCAAAGCTTTATCACACTCCCCATCCCAACCACGAGATAACAATAAACAAATTGCTCGCATTTGCAACAAATTGACAAACGGGCCAAATTTCTTTATACCTTTATCAACAGTTTCAATCGCTTTATCGAGTTTTTGTTTTAATATGTAAGCAGCAGACCTCAAATAGAAAATGTCAGAATTGAACTCCTCTGTTATTGGTTGACGCAAACCCCTACTCGCACAACCTTCTTCAACACACATCAGAAGCCTTTCACTAAACTTGTAACATCTCAAGCAAAGAAAGAAAGCTGACGCTATTAATACCGGATTTTGGGAATCTATGACGCCAGGAGTCCAAAATACTTCTTCTTGTCCGCTTGTATTTATCCAATGCTGTAGGAATTTTCTCCAATCGTTAGTCAATTCATAAGACTTACGCATTTTCTTCGCTGATACAAATGCTGCATGACTATTCCCATTATAATGATGAAAAGCATGCAGCGCGGCCCAGCCGATGGCACATGTAGTCCCATCAGAAGTATCACCTTTTACGGCAATGCGTAAAGCAGCTGCGGCCTTATGAGTAGCTTCTTTTTCTTTATCAAACTCTAGAGCGCCATAAGTCCAAAGTAAATATCGATTCCTTATTTGATTGGATAAAGCCTCTAATAAATAACGGCGGGCTGTAAACTGATCACGCTCTTCAAGGCAATGCAACACCATCGAAAGTAGAACACCTGGGTGGCCTGGCAATGCTGTCATATTATTTTTCAGACGTTCGTTTGCAATCCTGGTATCTCCTGCTTGACAATTTCTAGACACAGTGACACGTTGTGACGGACGAGCAGACGGAGGTTGTGGCGCAAACGACGCTGATACGGCTCGTCTGCTAGACACGTGCTGACCCATCACTAAATCTTGCCAATCTATGTCCGAACATACGCCAGGCGAAAATTGTTTCAACATTGTCCTTACTCGCATTAACAAGCGATTAGCTGCCGTACGCTTGATACTTTGCGTCATCTGTAAAGAACCTTTGCAAGTTAGATTGCTTAATTCTTTATGTATAGCTAATGCTCCACACTCCTTACGAATTTTTCGGACATCAATCACAGGATCTTCTGGTATTGAGGTCATACTTAATTCACCAACAGGTGCAACAGGACCTTCTGGCACAGGAAATCCAAGGGACTCGAATAAAACGGTCATTTTTGCTTTTGGAATGAGAGGGTCGAATAAGTCGAATCTAACCACAATGTACGCTTGATGGCCATTTTCATCCATAACAAAATCACTTTCTCGTACGCTAATTTTAGCACTCGTCGGGGGAAGATCTAAAAGCGCGCCGACATTTTCAGGTAAATCAGCTTCGTTATAGAATAAAACTCTTGCACAAGATGTTACACCAAATTGACCAGGTTCTAACATTACACCCAAGTCCACAAAGGCCATGTAACGGCCACGTACGTCTATTTTTCCCGTTCTAGGCACACCGGCAATTTCAACCAGAAATGGTGTAGCCAATCTCTCCCGTAAAATCGTAGAATCTACCAGGACTCTAGTAAACGTATTCCAATAAACTGAATTGCACTGCTCTGTGTCTAAAGTTTCCAACTCTGGTACAACATACTTATCTTCGTTAGGCACATTAAATGCAGTTAGAGAAGCATTACCACCATTATTAGCAGATGCCCACATAAGTTTTTTGGCTTTAGAAGTACTTAATGACATACCAAAGTTAATCGGCATTGGATCGTGAAGTCCATTTAAACCAATAGCACTAAGATAGACTGTACCTTCTCTGACAGATGGTAAACAATGTGCTGATATCATTGTCAATAATAATGGAATTTTATAACTTTCACAAACTCCAGGTGAATTTACGTGAACTACAATAGTACATTCTGTAAATTGTCCGGAATTTAAAGCAATCAATGGTACTTTAATAAATATTTCTTCCTCGCCGATTACTAATGGAAACAAATCCACATTACCTCCAGCTCGATTATCTACACTTTGCAAAGGATCGGGGTCTTTTGCACCTTTCCCTCCTGCGAAACGAAGTAAAAATATAAGAGGTTGATTTGCCACAACTGTTTGGTAATAAGGTTCCTTTAAGTTAAGAGGTAAATTCTCAAGAGTGTAAGAATATTCATTTTGCCACCTGTGTTCGAATAGAATTTGACCGTTAAAAACGATTAAAATACTCCAATCTCCTGGTCCCGGATCGCCTTCTAAAAGTATGGAGAGACTGACGGATCGCGGAGTAACAATATCGTCAAATTCCCCTACAATGCTAGACTTTTCTGTAAGTGGAGTTTTTTGACCTTTCTTGGTATCCCTCGGTGGCATTTTGTACACTAAGAAGGTCTTGAATTCTTTTCAAGCTGTAGTTTAAAATCTTTAAATTTATTGCATAAAATGACTTGGAGCACATATATTCGTTCCTTTGTTTTTCAATTTAAACGCATGGTGGACTATTTATATATAAAAAATATTGCAGTTAGCAATTGCAATTAAAGGCCTATCTATTAAAATAGGTACAAGTTATTGTTAATATCTTTCACAGTTTTTGATGATTTATGAAACTTAACAGTACACGACCAAAACCACATTATTTTGTATTGCGGTGCTGTTCAAAGCATACGAACACTTTGTGACGTTGTCAATCGAAATCAAAAATGACAATTGTCATTTATTTTATTATTTTTATTTTAGGACAGTTGACGTTTAGCCAACATCTATTTTGTTTTGTTACTTTTATTGCCTAATTTAATATAAGTTCAAAAAATGATATAAAATGTATACTTTACTTCATGGCTTTTACAAGTATTTGGTCCAGAAAGACGAATACTGTGTTTTAATTTTAGGGCTCGACAATGCAGGCAAAACGGTGACATTAAATAGAATTATGTGACTTGTTGTAAATTTTCCAACGTATATTCTTATTTAAAGTAACTTATATTTTTCAGACATATTTGGAGGCCACTAAAACGAAATTTACCAAAAAGTACAAGGCCATGAACCCCAATAGGATAACCACGACGGTGGGATTAAACATAGGCAAAATTGATGTAGACGGAGTCAGGTTGAATTTTTGGGACCTTGGAGGCCAACAAGAACTGCAGTCGCTTTGGGATAAAGTATATATACGCTATTAAACATATTTGATTCCATCATGTGTTCTGCATATTAAATGTATAAGCAGTTTTGTGAAATTAAGGCAACATAATTGTCTTTTCTGCTAATAAAGCTACACATTACAACTTAGTCCCCGGGTGTAAGTCGGGTGTGTAAATGACTACCAGTGACACCCAGTGTTCTATTGATAGGTAATTTTTTAACATGGTTTTGGGCATTCCGAACATACTCCAGTTTATGGTAAAGAAGGTTATCAATTCCTATATATCTAACAAGAATAAATCTAAATTTAAGGTAAAGATTGAACTAGTCATAAATTTCTTGCAGTGAAATAGAATACCAAACAGGTACACAGTCCACCTAAGGGTAAGTGGTCATCATAGCTTGTACGTATCTAACATCAGAACGTTTAGAATGAAAAGATTTTGTGCTGTTTGAAGAAACCGTATGTTATTAACTCAATGATCAAAGCTTAACATTTCATAACATATGATATATATTTAATGGTTGTTTCAAAGTTATAATAGGCTTGTTAGTTCAGTGGCTACTTTCCTGAATGCCAAGTTCGTGTTTGTGAGTTTGTTTCTCGCTTAGGACAATTATCTTCGTCATGTACCCCCGTTTTTGTTACATACTGGCTATAAAATTATGTACATAGGTATTAATTTGGAAATGGGTAATTTAATCAGCTGTCCGGTTATAATACCGCAGGCTCAGCCACATTTGGTGGTTCGTCTCCAAGTGTAATCTTTTAGCCCTGTTATTACTCCACTGCTGAACACTGATCTGTCATTGTAAGATGATTCTAGGCTGTCTAACAGACTGGCTAAGTGCATGTTGGTAGACTTCACACACTTTGGAGTGTATCATATATTTTATAACATCAAAGGTATGCAGATTTTCTCATGATGTTTTCCTTCGCTGATATTGTGAGTGATATTTAAATTTTACATTACAAAATGCACACAACTTTGTAAGTCAGAGGCGCTTACCGGGATTTGAATGTGAAACCCCACAATTGAAACCACTAGGCTATCAATGCTTAATAATTATTATTATTGATGTATTTATGATCGAGCTATATAATATGTATTGATCGGCATTGCCTAAGCGTGTTCAGTTGCCGAGAATCTTTTTTTTTTTAAATAACCAGTAATATATGCATTGTCTTTTGTTTCAGTACTATGCTGAGTGTCATGCAGTCATTTATATTGTTGATTCTTCTGACAGAGAACGTGTTTCGGAGTCTAAAGAAACCTTTGGTATGTGTCAGTTTTTTTTTTAATGGATAAGTGATATGTTTATATCTGGCCAGTGTACACTATTTGGAAACCTGGAGCATAGATGGCCACGATGTTCCAGTTAGGATTCTTTATAGCTGGCTGTTTGCATTGCCCCTCGGAACACAAAATTATGAAAAAAATATTGTACACGCTACGAAGAATCAATACAATAGAAAGTCAGTATAAGATAATAGAGTAATATTAGAATATGACGTAAAATTACATTATCCTTTATCAGTAGTATTATAAAAATCACTTACTTTAACATGAATACATTGATACTTGATAATGTTGAGCCATTTACTGATTTCCTTAAACACAATGTAATGTACTATGTAATAATCACTATTCAAACACAAGCAAGCGATAGTTGAAAGAACCTTTGATTTTCCTACAGAAAAAATATTTTATTGCGCCAGACAATTATATAAAAACAAAACTGATGTATATTTAAAAATTTTCAGACCGCATGATAGCTTCCGAACACCTATCTGGAGTCCCGCTTTTGGTGCTAGCAAATAAACAGGACATTCCAGACTGTATGGGCGTGCACACAGTGAAACCGATATTCAACCAAAATGCACACCTCATTGGAGCCAGAGATATTATGCTAATGGCCACATCGGCATTGACTGGGTAATTAAATTCAATAATAATATCGCATTGTTATACGATCGTGTATGAATCCTCGCATAAATAATACCATAAATCATATATGCATTGTTTATCGTATCGCAGTGATGGTGTGGATGAAGGCATAAGGTGGCTCGTGGACTGCATCAAAAGGAACAGTTTGGACAGACCCGCGCGTAATCACGACGACAACTTATGAAACGACAGCGAAATCTGAATCACACGCACCGTTCGCACCTACCTAATATGAATAATAATTAGTTTTCCTATTAAGATAATGTTGTGACTCGACGCATTGTTTTGTACATACAGTATTGACATTTGAAAATAAAACATCAACTGAACAGTGTATATATTGCTATCCCTTTCCAGTGATAAATGGTACTTTTGATAAGAGATACGTAATTACTGGATATTTGAGGAGCACCTGCACCTGATAAAACATCACTGATAACAGTTCGGTTTGCACGTTCGTGAATTACTGTTGCATTCTAGTGAAATGTTGTAGTGTTTACGTTTCAGTTAATATTGGGAATTGTATCGTAACTCAAAATGGCATATCCCATGTATGAAGTTGATTGGAGTGTCCTACCACCAGAACAAAACAGAAGGTAGGTTTTAATGATCAGTAGATATGTACCAGATTATACCTAAATAAAATAAATAATAACAGTATTGTAAAAATTATTTTGTATATGTTAGTATAGATTATTTGTTTTAGATAATAAAGAATTCTGAAAGTTCTGAATACTTTGTTTCTGAAAAGTTCTGTGTAATATCCACGTAGCGTCCGTTCAAATATGTACAAATATGCAAAGACGAGTTGTCTTGTCAACTAGTTTAGTCAAATTCAACGCTTTTTGGTAAAACATTTGTTATCAAAACGAAATATGAGTAATCCACATTTATAAATGTGTAGGAGCGTCTAGAAATTATTTGAAAATAAATATAATATTATGAATAGTTACATTAAAATAAAAGGACTAGAAATGTTGTAACGTCATGTGCGAGTGCGAGAGTGAGTAAGTTGCGAGTCATGTCATGTCGAACGGCCATGTTGAATTTCTTGCAACGCAGGAAATGTCAGCTGGCGGCTGTCGTAATATTTCTTTGTAAAACTTGTATTAAAAGTATTATAGAGTGATTTCTCTGTGATAAACAGGAATACCCGACACATATGTTGTGATCGGAATTTAATTTGAAGTGAAAATATGATATTATTTGATCAAAGGTGGCATGCGATTTCTCTTGCATTTTTATGGTTTGCGACGAGATAAAATGCTTATAAGCCGCAATTAGTTATTATAGAGTATTCTTGTGTGTTTTAAGTTATTACAAAAGTGTTTGAGAAGTGATATTTATAACGACAAGCGTTGGGTTCTGGTCCGGTCTATTTTCCCTGTACAATACACACCTGCCGAGAGCCCCAGTGATACTTGAGCATAGCGATCTGAAGGAGGATCTGATTTTAATTATACTTATATAGAAATATAATTGGACAAAATGAACGGCTCCGAATCCGGGTAAATTTTTATTTGAATTATTCGATTGCGATTTCCCATGTCTCATTATCAGTAATGTAGTCTTTCCAGTTGCATGATAATTTAGTATATAATATAATAACATAACTTAGTTTTTCTAATTACTAGCTTAACAATTTCTAAACGCATTAATTTATCGAAGTCTTCGTTGTGAAGTTATCAGAATTCACACAAGTGTCCAAAATGTAATTAAATACGAAATAGTATTAAATATGCAATTGATGGTGAGTGTTTTCACTCATTGATATAATGTTCTATGAGTGTACAGATAGGTACGACTTTTGTAACTTCGTTGCAATAACTATTCTAACATATAGTAACAGTTGACAAAGTTATTCCATTTATGAATAGAGAAGAATCAATTTCAATTGACTATCAATCATTCTCAATCAATTACAATTCGTGATCAGGGGTCATGATGGGTGATGATAGCAATTTTCTGTGTAATTATTTATTTCATATAGATAAATTACGTATTAGATTGAAATATGTGTATAAATTATATGTAAAAAAAATGTGAATTTTTTAACACATGACAATTGTATCTTTTTGGTATGCACTTGACCTTTCATTACCATTATCATCTCTACCATCTCCCATGGATCATCTCTGAAAGCTCTATCCACTTAACTCTATCTTTTGTATCTTTAAAATCTATTCCTTACTAAAGTATGACTTTCTTACTACTTCTGTACCAGACTACTGCCAATCAGATATTGAGTAATACGTCTATTTATCCACACATATATATAATAATGAAAAAGATGTTATACTTTATATACACACTTTCAAGTCTATAATATAACTAGGATAGATTTTGTTGTACTTTTAAAGCATCTATGACATATAAAGCATACATGAATATACTTTTAATTATCTGTGTATATTCATAGATTATATTTAATTACACAATATTAAAACACGAAGGGCTTTTTTAAAATTATGCCTCTGTCTTTCTGTCTGTCCCGACTAATTTCGAGAACGGCTGAACCGATTTTAATGGGACTCTCACTTGAAGACAGACAATGTTATAGGCCAACGTAAAGGCTACTTTTTATGTCAATATTCCCACGGAATTGGGATTTATGTGTGTAACACTGCAAGGCACAGCTCGTCTAATATATAATTAGTTAGTAATCATTAGAAAATATTAGGTTTTAGCCACAAATGTGATTTTTTTATCAAAATTTTATCATGAATAAGGATACAACGAACAACAAGCAATAAGAGACTTACACATAAGTATAGTGTCATTGTGATGTAGGCATTGTGTCCAGAGCTATTGTAGTGGCCGACAAAGCTTTGACATTCTATATTGTATAGAGCAAAGGACGTGTGTGCATTCAGCATATCTGATGTATGACCATAATTTTATTGCACTTCAATATGTCTCTTGCAATATTAAAAGTAATAAATGCACATAAAAAAATTTAGACACCTTTTTCAGTATCATAAATATGTCTATCTTAAGTATACTTCACTAATTTTAAACAATTTGAAAAAACTGATTTGAAATCATAACTGCAAAATGTTTCTAGTAGTTTCTTAACATATTTTAGAATTATGACGAATGCCGTTTTCCACGCGATATAATCGTTCATTATAAAGAAGTACCAATTAAATTATTTTTTCAAATTTTTGATAAATTTCCAATCTTGGACTGTGTAGTATCAATTTGTGTTAAGATTTGGTATCTTATATTAATTTATTTTATTTTATTTATGTAGTAGTTTTTCTGTCTATGTATAATTTTAAAATGTAAATTTTTTGTCTATGTTTATTTAAATATATCAGCAATTTAAATTGGATCAAAAAACAAATTTGGTGTTCACATAAAAAAAATATTGTTGCCACCCAAAGATACATTTGGCATTGTGTTTTTTTAAAAATATAATACTCTAGTATTACTTCATGTGTACAAACTATATTTGTGTTTCCAAAAGTGATTTGGCATACAGCCAGACACCATAAACCATTCACACACAAGATCATTCATTGTGACATGTCTCGCTTTGAATACTATTCAAATTGACAGTAGAATAATAACTATTCGTTTTGTTCAAGGTTTAACCCGGCGTTCAACATTGCCACAATCAAGCAAGTGGTAAATGAGGCTATAGAAAGAGGTACGTACTCTCGTTATATTGTAATCTTAAATCTATTACCGTTTCGTCTACTGTAACAGGTAAACAATATGTCACAATGAACAGCATCATAGATGATTTACATCTGTGACGTTTCTCACGTTTTTGAACGGATATATTTTGCAATTATCGTAGCAACTTCCTGGTCACAGAAGCGATCTGTTGCAGTTGGGGGCATACATATTTCATTCATAATATCTCTCATGTAATATGCTATTGGGTTATTTGGTTGCATTTCTTTGATGTTGTTCTGGCAAAGATGGCACTGAGACATAAAATGGCCAACTGCAACACGGTTAAGGTCCAATGTAAGCTTGAATGCGCTTACTATTTGCCTACATTTACTTGTCCTGCTAAGCTTTTATGGTGTGGGGTGACACAGATTGAGGGCAAGGGAGGGTGGGTAGGAGAGGGGATTGAGCACTGTGCCCACTGTGGGTATGTGAAGAACTCATTACGTAGTAAATTGTACAGACATATTATTTCAAAATGCTTACACCTTTGGGTAACTTTTGATTTCGAATTGTTTTAATGGAAATGAAAATGAAAATACTTATAGATGGTTTAATGTTTATTATCTAATAACATAACAACAACTCTTTCCTAGTGTAGTGTAATATTTACCACTGCGGAACACGGCGCTTAGAAAACTAATTTAAATTTCTTGGTGCCTAATCTCACTTTCCTAGTAGTATCTCAACTAACAAGATTAACCTGTAAATTTGTAGATTGCACTTAGCTTAGTCTTCTTTAAGTTTTCCTTTTAACTAACACGGGCATTTTAGTGTTGGAACATAATGAGAAATATACTTATATTTTACGACGTTAATAACTGGCTTAACGGCACAATTAAAAACGAAATACTATTGGTTTTAGATGACCGAAATACATACTTTATTACGTAACTCACGCCTGTAATCCCCTTAAGGGGTAGGCAGAGGAGTGTAGTACATCCCCACACTTCACCAGTTACGTTTAAGTCCCACAATGGAATAGGTGGTGAGCCTATTGCCACATATAAATATATGTTACTTAGTATTCAGTGGCTTGTATTTCCTCGTCTAACTCGATATTATTTCGTCCAATATTATGTGTTTACGCAGTCAAACTTCGATTTTACATGGGGATCGTGACTGCAGAAAAGCAACTGTTTAAAACTTGTAGGCTATTTATATTACCATATTTAAATTTACTACTGAACGTAATGGATTTTTGTACGTACATTCATAACGCAGCGTTGGCTAACTTCCATGTAGGTGACAAGAGAGTAGGCTACCGCTTTATTTCCTTCGAGTTTTTAACGAGTTTCCAAAGTAGGGTTTCCAAATTTTTAAACTGAGTTACGTCATGTTTGGACTTGTCCGTAAACATTGCGTACTTCTCGGCTTGTTTGTTCTTTGAGAGCCTGCAGTTAGGTTGGAAATTCATTTATCCTCTACCAATTACTTGGAGATTGGGGAAAATGGGGGATTTTACCGCGATAAAAAGAGGGTTATATATTTCACCACTACATAATATAAAACAAAGTCGCTTTCTCTGTCCCTACGGAGGGACGTAGGGACAGAGAAAAGGACTTAAATCTTTAAAACTACGCAACGGATTTTGACGCG
>DWDX01001555.1:0-18199 GCA_018245675.1 Agara michaeli | reverse complement strand
CACGCCAGGTCCCTAACGGGGTAGGCAGAAAGCACCGAGTGCCAAATATCTCTGTCCTTGCAAACCTGACGCGCTTCTTCTACATTCATCAAGTAATATTGTGATTTACTTAAGCAATTATTTTTTAACCATTTGTTAATAATCTTTGATTAGAAAAAAATAGGATAGAGTTTAAAAGGATTAAGCTTTTTAATAGTATCAACGGTTGTCGCCCTTACTGTTATCGCCTTATTTGAGTACTACCATATTTTCTGGATAAATTTCAAACAACCTACGAATATAAAACGGTTCCCTTAGCAAATTGAACATAAACAGGTTGGTAGACTAACGCCTATATAGTTCGCCCAGGGCGCTAGCATCGTTATGTTTATTTACCGGAAAGCAATTATTATTAAAATAATGTATGTTTCGGTGGAGCTGTGTAATTGCTTGTTCACGTGTATACGGTATCCATCAAAGGCTTCAGGAGTAGCAACATGTCTGTAAGTATTTTCGTACAAAAGGTATATGGTAGATACATACTAATTAATACTATCTGCAATTATGCTATCCGATCTTTTGTTACTAACAGTCCCATTCCCGCAGTCCGTTTGCCATCGATACTAATTAATAGTTCTGTTGACTAGACTAATTAATACTAAGATTCCTTTTTCTGCAGTGCCCTTTCTTCAAAGTTGGTTGCAGACATCCATGAGCCGCAGCGATTACTTACGATTTGTAACTGATCCTTTACAATTTTCTTCTCTTAAAAAAGCGTGAATTGTTATTGAGAGAAATGGCCAAAAAGCAACAGGAGTCTCTCCTAGTAATTAAGAAGCATTGGTCAGACCTTTACGTGTAGCTACAGTGCCGTAGTGAACATTCGAGCCAGTAAAACAAATCAATCACTTATCGAGTTCAATGACATTGAACTTCTATTATATGACATTGGCATCCGGAATAGTGTTCAATGTGCTCGAATCAGAAATCAGGAATGAAGACATGAGAATTCTAATATAAATGTAAAGATATACAATCCGCATCAAGAGCCCGGTGTTATTTAATTTTATATCTCACATGGATGTTGAAGTAGTAATCGTAGAGCCTAGATTTTTTAAAATAGAGAACACGAGATCTTTACAGTACCTATTAATTCCGGTATCTTTCTTAATTTTCCTATTTTGAACGTTGTGTTATCCCATTTAATTACTAATGAGTACACCAGGCTCAAACTAAGAGCGTGGCACTAATTAAAAAGGAATACATTGTATTTATTTGCCATAATTCAGTTTCAATCGCATTCAGAAACGTGGGATCACATATACACACACCGCTATCGATACAACCCGTTCAACATCTATAAAGCAATTACGCTCCAAATCTCGGCCCTAAATAAACTGTTCGTGACCCTCGACGTAATACATGTGGTATATTAGCCGGACGGATTCAGCGAATCCCAACAAAACAATCTGTCTCATTAGTTGCTTTTCTCTGGGCAAACAAAAAAGGAGGCAAGATATATCGCTCACAAAGAAGCTGAGGTATCAACGACCGGTTGATTGCTCTTCTCCGTATACGCCGGATGCCCTTCGGGAGCTTAATTAGAGCTTCTGTTGCACTGCTCTCGTGTCGTTCCTTTTTGTGCGCGTGCGACGTTAGGAACAGATAGGAATGCGCGATAACAATAACAATAGACAGCGGCCCTGATTTGGTTATTTTTCTCCGTCCGTGCTCGGGTGATGCAATGAACTCGACAAAAAATGATTTGTTGTTTGTAAGACCACCCGGCCTTACAATTATTAAGTGTACATATTTTAAAAGTTCATTTGATTAACTTTATTTGCTAATGCTTTTGTTGTCCACCTAAATAGTTTGATTATCTAGTTCTCTATACTCTAGACTATTTTGAAATCAGTTATGCACTTACCACTCAGTGATTGTCATCCGTAATTTTTTCGTGTATTATTGTTTTGTTGAAATTGTTTACATGTTTATTGGTCATGTCAAAAATCCCAAGTATGAAACTACGGTTTAGTCTTGACTACTTTACAAACATTCTGATTAGATCTGCATTACTTTTATACACTCTCTAGGTTAAAATTACCTTTAAATAAACAATACGTAATGTATATAGTGGTTGCTATTAATATTAAACGGCAAAAGACTATTCCTTTGCTACTCTTTATTAGAGTGACATGGTGAAGTTAGCTCCAGCACTCCCACAGTTGGGGAGAAGATCCGTGCCCAGTAGAGTGCGAAAAGGTAACAGCCAAGAGTGTATGTCCATCGTTTTCCTTAAATGCAGTATGAAATTCTATCTAAGAACAATCTCAGTTACTACATTAGGAGAATTGTTTTTTAGAAGACCGTAATGCTCTGTACTTTTCCGCATTCGAATAAAACATAAACATAAAACAAACGATTAATTTCCTTGCAAACTTAACTAACTCCCCATTAAATGCAATTTCATTTTAAATTCGTTTGTTGTGGGGTATTACACTTTCTTTCAAAACTTCTGACCGAAACGAAGACTTGTGTCTATATTAATATTACAATTTTATTTTATTGCTATTCAACTGTTGCACTGTCCTTGTTGACTTCGATTGGTCTGATTGAATATAATAAATCATTTTCGTTTTATCATAACGTTAACAAATCTACAGATTTATTACAATGTAATATTGTAACATATAGAATATTACGCACAGTGTAATCTAAGCACAAATATCGTATAGCCGAAGATAATATTATAGTCAAGAAGATTATATTTGCGTAATCGCTTAAACAATTTAATTCTAGTAGCAATTTTCATAATAACAAAGTGGAAAAATACTTTCTCTTCCCTGTCACTTTTCATTACATTAGATGCGTGCTGTTTTAACCGCGCCATTGAAAGCAGTGATAATGCATTTAATCGAATACAACGCATCAAATGCACAGCAGGAAGAGACTGTATTTTTAATTAGGAAACAGATTAAGTAAAAGCGACCTTCCGTCGTTAGCGTACGGACAGGAAAGCACCGAGCGTTGTGAATTAATGAATCTGAAACACGAATCGTTCGTTCGCTAGTAGCCGCCGTACGCGCATGTCAGTCTTGCCGCGCGTTTCAAACTGCGCGTACACGCAGCTATCACAACACAACTTTTATTTCCTGCCGAATCTTACGGGGTCAATGACATTCGTTGCGAGATGCGAGTTTTAATTGTATTCGAAAATAGAACCGGGATCGTGTATGAGCGGTTATACGAATGAGGTGATTAATGATGTTTTCTGTTTTCGTTTAATTTATAGTAAAAGTGATAACATTAATCAAAATTATAATACACATAATTACTCATGACACGGTATATTTTTAACACGAAGAAAATGTTGTGGGAACCGATTTAAAAATATTGTTTTCTGTTGAACGGATGTCAGTTAAAAATGTTATAGGATTTCAAAATATTCTAGATACTTATGTCTATAATAAATAACGGTGTAAGTAATCACCCAAAAAATCAAAGTTAAAAATTAGAAATTTTTAACTAGCTTAATTGTATATAATATTCATTTTACTTTCAATCTCGGTTTATCATTGGTAGGTAGGTATTTGTTATTTAGCATAAAACCTACATAAAAGTGGTTAATAGCAAAATGGGACTGCAGGAATGCAGTCGCATTAACAAGAAGTAAACATGCACTCTTTAGAACAGATAACAGTGCAAAGTGCAGGTAAATGTAAGGGTGCACAAGATTTACATCTTAAAAAATAAGTTTAAAACACGACATGGGCATCGAATCGCGCACAGATTGAGATTACAATATTTAAAATACATTACACAGCAAAATAAAGCCTTTAGCTTTAAACCAACAAAAACAAAACACGTCGATAGGCTCTTGCTAATAATCGAAACTTTTGCTTCTTCAGATGATAAAGCACACGTGAAGGACTCTAGATATAAAAATACTATATGAAAATGGGAAACAATATGCAAGTGAAGATTTTGGTATTAGTGTTTATGTGTGTGATCCCAGTGGTGTTGTCGAAGTCTCGAAGGTACACGAGATTGCAGACGGATCCGCTGTCGAAGACTCGCTGCGATTTGATGTGCATTGATGCGAGTAAGGAAACTAGGTCTCAGGTAACGTAACCCCGATATTTTCTACTATTGATGTTTCGTAACAAATGGAAGTATTGTGAAGACTGTGTCATACCTGTTTAATTGCAAAACGATCCATACAAGTTTTAAGGATCGTTCCGTGGCTTCAACGGTGTTGTTAAAGTCGCGAAGGTTCACATAAATTGAAACTGACTTGTACATGAATGCGTTTACTTTACTTTTCTATGCTGTATTACAGCTTCTCCTACTGCCCCAAAACCTATATCAACTAATGGAAAAAAGACAATTTCATAATTCCTATGATGAATCCTATAGTTTATTAATTTCCAAGTCTGATTCATTCGTTTGCGGACATA
Organism: Agara michaeli; assembly: GCA_018245675.1. Classification (NCBI taxonomy): domain Eukaryota; kingdom Metazoa; phylum Arthropoda; class Insecta; order Lepidoptera; family Hesperiidae; genus Agara; species Agara michaeli. Next base: position 13,763 of record DWDX01001555.1, on the reverse strand, counting down.
TAATATGTTATATGTTTAAAATCAAATCATACACATTCGTCATGTTCCGTATAGTATGTTTGAAAATTAAGCTTTAAGGCTTTCCGTCCCTTCCTTCCCAGAAAAGGAAGCAAAAGGGTAAAAATTAGGCCCCGAATTTATATATGTCTAAATTTTTGGCTAATAAATCATTATTATCATTATTATTATATGTATAATTAAATGCTTAAAGTTAGAAAATGCGACTTACTAATTTAACGATTTACGCTCACCAAGTATTTACGAAAACGTATGAAACATTCAAATGCTATGCACAAGTTCCACATATATTATGTGTTGGTTAATTAAACACGAGATTGCACATAATTGTATGGCAGTGATAGTTTACAAGACAGCACTTACGCTGCCTAGTGTTTCAGCTCCATTTTACATTTAATAACTTTGACCTTTAAGCTCGCCCACCTTAAGATAACACTACATGACTCACGTTCAAGTCAAACGGGCCATTATTTCGAAATTAATGTACGGATGCTAATTACAATGTTCTAATGAGCTGAAAGTAACGGTTCAGTACAGACTCTCTTTGTAGCTTTGAGCACTTAGAAAGCTTCCAATGAAATGTTTCGATATTATGTCGCTAAAGCGTTTGATAAAGGATGATTGAGCGCTGCCAGTGCTTGTTACATTTGAATAATTGGTATCGGGTAACGAATTAATTAATATACAGGGTACGGATGAAACATGAACTCGATGATAAAAGTATTAAGTACTTAGTTAACACGTAAGAAAATTGTTCTTCAAAAATTCATTTTCGAATCAAGGGTACCGCTGTACAATTCTTTCACTGTCTTCGAATGGAAATTTAATTGTCAAAAAAGTTCTTTATTATTTCGAGTTGACCTCAGTGGCTTTTATAAGATTGGGTCGGCATACCAATTGCCACCAGCGCGATGATATAAAGAACCTAATATCAACACGAATTAGTACAGTCTACACGTTTCAATGCAAAACTTTGCGAAGAAACGATTTATCGTCTCAATTCTAGTAAGATTTACTTATCTACTGTAACGAAACAAATTACTGACAGTTATAAACGTAAACAAATCGGGATTCAAGTCTTACACAAATCTACGAACGTTGACTCGTAAATACTAAAGATTGATTATCTTAAGAACCATTGAGAGGTCATTGGTGAATGTTGACCTGGCTGTTCCCATCGGCGTCAAGTGCTTTTTGCGTAGGCGTGCTGTTTTTCTCACATTTATGTTGTGATAATTAGAACACAGTACAGTTAGGTACGCTTTTCATTATAAGCAACGATAACTAGTCACTGTTAACAATGAATGCACAATAGTTGGGTTTCGGAAATTTTTAAACCGACGATGTTAAAAAAAGAGATGCCTACTTAGTCCTCATCTGGATTTTATAAATGTAATGTTACAATACTTGGTATTTTAGTTTAAATTTCAAGTCATTTTATGTGCGAATGTAATTCAAAAAACGTTTTTGTTTTTTCGCTGCGAAATCATTAATTAGTTTGACAAATAAGAGTATTTAAAATATCTGCTTCTATATTGACAAATTTCAATCGATAAATTTGTAATTATCAAAGTTGCGCGTTCAATAAGAATTATTTCATGTAATTTTCTGCAGTGTCGATCACAGTGCCGCTCGCAAGAACGAAAGCCCGGCACCTGCCCCACGTCTGACAGCCCTCGGTGGATGGCTGCGTGTGTCGAGGCGTGTAACCAAGACAGCCAGTGTGACGGCACCCAGCGGTGCTGCAAACTTGGGTGCAGCTCCACATGCAGCGAGCCTGTAGATCTCCTGACATTGCCAGGTACGACGACATGAAAGAATCTACAAGGGTTTTAATATAATTATATAACGCTAACCAACTATGGATTTGTCAAAAAATTACGTGTTTATTTGTGTGCTGTTCATTTTCCTAATACTCGCAAATAACCATGTAGTAGAGTAGGTAAATGAAGTGACAGTACGTTCTAAGCGAACGGATATTGGGCTAAATTATTTGAAGCTATATGTACACACCGCAGGTCTCCCCGCTTTACCAGCAATGGATGAAGCTAAGGAGAAACGGCGATCTGTTCTGATCCGATGGTCTGATGGCGTCGGTGATTTGGCTCGAGCGGTCCCTGGGCGTGTTTTGTACCTTCTAGAGGAGCAGCATCATCTAGGGCCTAAATACGAAGAAGCAAGACTTGGTGACTGGAATCTTGTATTGAGGACAAACAAGTAAGAATATTTATACATGATTGCAAAATCTTTCTGAATCTTGATATAATTTTTTTGACTCACTGACGTCTGTTTTCATTCGTTAAAAATGTATACAATATTTTATAGCACCAAGTACGCAAACAACACTGTGTTGTTCGCACAAACAAAACCAGAAACAACAGGGGTATAAATAACGATCATAAAACCATAACAGAATATGCAAGTTCCGGCACGGACACTTGAGTCGGCAATCGAACCCGGAACCCGATAGCATTTAAAGTAGTCACAGGCAACAAATTTAATTTTAAACCGAGATACCATCAGTTAACTAGTAGAAAAGCTATCATGATGACTTTTAATAAATTCAATTGGTTTAGTCAATAAACACTTGGTCCGGCTGAGTTTTGTAGATTTATGATTGCAATCAATTAATTTTAAATTGTTGAGGATAAGAAAAAATTAATTGAATTATGACGTAAAAACTTATATCGTTTATGGTAATGCAATTCTTTTTTAATCTAAATCAATCCAAAGAATTACGTTAAACTTTACGTAATATCATTTGAAATTGTGTAACAGGAAACCGTTCGTAATCGTTTTCGATATCACCGTTACATTGAAAGGTTCAAACGACACTCAACCACGTAGTTGTCATGTCTAATTGTCACGAATGGATCGTTACTTGTTCACTTTCTACCGTGTTTTCCGTGTCGCGCGTTCATTGTTCCAAGACGCAATTCCATTACAATAACTATGCATAACGCCGTACACCTGATTACCAAACTGATATGGACTCTTTTTAATAACTCCTGCTTGTTATGCCACACGTCGGTTCCTGTCAATTTTTTTGCTATCCTTATCTGGAATCCTAACACCGCCAATTTTGTTGACTCTACCCAAACTGTCAATCATGTCCAAAAAAAAAACTTTATCGATTCTACGTTGCCGTTCTTATGAATAGAACTTTAATAGCGCAGTCAATTGTCCGTGACTAAATATTATCCTAATATAGTTTTATGTAGTGTTTGTATTATAAGAATATTTTGTTATTATTATTATTAGACTTTCCTGTTTATTTAGGTCTTTTCATTTGCAATGCTGTTTTAATTAAGCTAACCGAGTGTTGTACGTCATCGGACTTCACCATATACATTTAACATAAAAAATATCACATCACACGACAATATATAAAATGCGTTACTGCGAAAATTCTCTACATTTTAAGTAATATCATACTAATATTAAGAATGTGCCGTAACGATATTTGGTATGAGGATAGTTTGTACCGTGGGAATTAACATAGGTTATTTTTTCTTCCGATATTCCCACGGGATCGAAACCTACGTGGTTCAACAGCGGGGTATACCTAGACGTATATCAATTTCATTCGCCATATTTGTTACCAGAACAAAGGTTTCCTTACGTAACCTACTGAGACCCGGGCGCTGGTACCGTTTCCGGGTGGCAGCAGTCAGTGCTTCCGGTACACGTGGATTTTCAGCACCCAGCGCTCCCTTCACTCCTAGACGAGGACCTCGACCGCCACCGCCACCGAAGAAATTGAAAGTCAGACCGGTGGGATCTGAAAAAGGTAACATTTTATGAATCAGGAAATTGACAGTCATTTCTTAAATACTCAGACGGTAATATTAAACAGATACCTTTTTTAAGTAGCAAACTAGTTCTGTCACCTATTATTTAATGATAACTGCAGCCACAGACTACTCTATCTATGCGTATCAAAGTACTAAGATCAATCTTAGTCGTTGGCTGACCCTAAGAATTAAAATTGCAAGTCTGATATAGTCGCCCAAACCACCCTTTAAATAGACAAATGCAACGTAAGTAGCATTACGCATTCAAGGAGTATTTTACAATAAGTCAGGACACTGGGTTACTGGAACACTGATACTTCTAGACTGTAGACATAACTATGATGTTGGATTCTTTATTTAAAAAACCTTACTGTAAAATTTAATGTTTCAGGCACAGTTACAGTTCGACTTGAATGGAAGGAGCCAAAATCGGATTTGCCCGTGATGCGGTATAAAGTGTTTTGGAGCAGACGCGTAAGAGGATTAGGCGGGGAGCTCGATTCTGTGCTTGTTAATCACCAAACTGTCCCTAAGGTATGCAAAGTGCGCAACATTCTATTCTGTTCGGAGGAAGTTACTAAGTATTATGGCATGACGGTTATAGAAGTTACCGAACAACGGTTATAGAAGTTACCGAACATTACACGAAATAACAACGCATTAAGTAAAGAGACCAACTAGCGTTGAAAATTTAATTTATACTGGTTTAATGCGAACTAACTTCGCTGAACTAATGCTTGATGCTACGATTGTATCAAATTCTTTTTTTGTCTCACGTGCATTCCCCTGAGAGCTGGCAGCTAACGGGCGCGACCGCAATAAACAAATATTTTATCGAACATTAAAGAAGTACACTAATTTTATTACGTCATAGTGTAGTAGAAGTGAGAGATATGAAAAGTATGTTTACAGGAACAACATTTCATAGAAATTAAGGACCTGCAACCGAATTCAATGTATTTCCTACAAGTGCAGACGATAAGTCAATTTGGAACGGGAAAACTTCGTAGTGAAAAGGCAGCAGTTTTTTACAATACTACAAGTGCTGTTGAAGGTAGTAATTATATTTCATATGCGCACGCAAGTTTAATATCATTAACAAAACATCATCATCATTAACAAAATTTGTTTTTTTTTATAACTTTTTACGCATTGTTTAGTTAATTTTATGTTAATATAGACGATGCGTGTCCCTTGTACATATAAAGTATGTAAATAGTACTTAATTCTAGTAACCAATGCCTTACTTAGAGGAAGGGTTTTTTTGCTATACTTATATCATATAAAAATCTTACACAAATGCAAGTTCAGCACTATTAGCTGATCTTTTATACAGTCAAGATTTTTATCGGGGATTTACTTTATGCCTGTGTTGCCATAATAAGATAATTGTCATAATTTTGCAAGATTGCTTTTACTTACCGAGCGTACCTACGTTAATTGAATGGACGGCAATAGTATTTCTAGAATGTTATTTAAGAAAGGCTTATAAAATATTCCTTATATCTTATGGCAAAAGTAGGAATGCATGAACGACACTTCTTATACGCAATGGATAGGTACATACCATTTGTGATAAGTAACATAATTGCTATGCCAAAAATATAGAGACATTAAAGGCAAACCAAATTGATCATACATAGATAATTAATTAGTGCTACCTATGAAGTAAAAAGATCCTTGAAACGGTACATTATGGGAAAACTAATTCAGAAACCTTATATAGGGTGTATATAATTCCCTTACGAAATCCCAAGATAATAGTTTTGCAATAATATTATAATTATAACAGGTATAATATAATTACAATAATATATTATTTATTTGTTGTTCGTGTTTCGTTCTAGAACATCCGCCGCAGGCGCTTCATCGGCGATCCACAGAAAAGAAAATTAAAAGCTTAAAGTTGAACAAAATTATGTGGCTTAATCATAAATTGAGGGCAAAGATATCGTGGGAGCCGATTCCAAGTACCGATAAGAAAGACAGAAGGTACGGTATTTATATTGCATAAATAACTGAAATATTAGCGATATCAGAAACACAATATTGGGTCAGTAATTAGTGACCGTGACTGCTGGAGTCCGAGGTTGTGGGTACGATTCCCACTTAGAACAAGTATTATTACATGTATGTATAAGTATTTGAGTACATATATTAAGAAGTTTATATATGTATATTTACCAGCCGTCTTGTAGTCATAAAAACTGCCTTATTTTGGATCAGATGGCCGTGTTTCAATTCTTACTAATGGTTGGTTTACATAATGTATGTGTATGTTGTAAATAAATAAAAGGAAATAAGTAAAAGATTCATTTACAAGTCGAACTGACTCCTGCCGTTCTGGCTTATGATTTTTTACCACATTCCACATGATTCCATATAACAAGAAGCCGCATGCAACATTGTATTATACATTACATTAACGTACTTCGATCTTTTACTGGGAACCTTGCTCGCGCATTCTTTCCAAGTGATTTAACATTTTAAAATACACTTTTCTTACAAGAAATGAAGTCTATACAATGTTTATAATATATTGTGTTACAGACAAAACTTTGATCGGTCAAAGGCAGTGTTGAATAAAAACAGGCCAAAATTTATGTTTACAAGCCTTGTCGATTGTCATTAATTAATTGAATAGGCACTCTCGAGGCAAGTGTTCTAGTTTCTAGACTGCACTATGAAGCTTACCATCAGATATGATCTTAGTCATACGCAAGGCCATAACAACCCGTAACGTACCTAATAATAAAATTAATACCCGGATAAAAAAATAATACATTATTTAGTACTAAAGAAGTTTAAAACTTAAAGCAAATAGCCTTTCACTCCTTGGTATGAAAGAAAGCAATAGAGGCACTAAGAGGCAAAAGAGGGAATAACCGTTGGATTAACATATTATCACATCGTACCTAAAGCAATATAACATAAAATTTCTTACAGATATTACGTGCACTGGAGAACTTTGAAATGCCAACGTCCTTTGAATACTAAAAACTTGTCTGCAGTGACTGAGGTAAACTATTTCAAAATTATTTTTCTACGACGTTATGAATATTAATATTATTTATAATATAATTTTTTAAAATTATTATATCAATTAATTTTAAACGAAAATGTTAACTATAAACTCTTAATTGTTACAGCAAAATGTGTTTGAAATTTACGAGCTAGATTACAACTGCAACTATGTAGTGAACGTGAATAAATCTGGCAATACCAAGACGGCTGATTCCGAATTGATATTTACTGTTCCTGGATGTGAATATTTTAAACGGAAAGTTAATGTAACTGCAATAACTTGTGAAACCTGATTATTTTAATTTATTATAAAGTATTAATAGGTAGTACCAATTAAATGAGATTTATTGTAATATCATTTTTATTAAAATGGTCGATTTGTGCTCTTATTAAGAGACATTTTAATCTAATAATCGCCAAGCCATTAAATGTAATAATCAATCATAAGCACTATGTAACACAGTAAGTGTTACAATAAAAAAATACAACAGTGTACTTATAATGTATAAAACGTTACCAGGTTAGTATTTTATATTTTTAGCAGAATTGAACAATAATGCATGGATTATATATATATAAGGATTTAAGCTACATAAAAATGGCTAATAATTAAATATTAAAGTGAAAAAAAAGTTCAGAGAATAACATAAATATATTTTATTTTAGAAATAAAATAGATTTGTAAGTTATTTATTTTATAAAACTTATTCGTAATAAAAAAATAGTTGGTACTTGAAAGTTTTCATTTAATTCAACGATTTTTTCAATTGAAATCGCTGTTATATTTTTTGTTGATAAACGCTTAAAGCAATGTAGGCATTTTATTTAGTTGTTTAAAATATAGGTTCAACAGGCTAGTTACTTACTGCAAGTTACTACAATTTTTTTCATTATAGTGGTACAAATTGATAGAATGAGCATAATACTGAGTAAGAAGTAATAAATTATGGAGTTATTGAGCACACTGACAAGCAGCACATAAGTCTTTAGATTAATATAAAAATAGCACCTTAGATAGTCAATTCATCAGAATCAAAATGTATTAAAATATCATTTTGAATGCAAATAACATTAAAATGATAATGCCGTCGACAAGCGTAACAAATGTATGGCGTGCGAAGGCTGTACGTACATATATAACTTCTATAGGACGAAGTTGGCTATATCAGAATTGACTGATAAGGATATTAAGCATAGCGCAGGCGCGCTAAAGGATATTGTAAAGCTAAAATTTATACCATTTGTTTCTAAAAATAACCAAATAAAATTAATTTCTACATAACTAATAATAACATTTAAATTTAGTTTACTGCTTATGATATGGCGGTACATACATAATATTTTAACCCATAATATTATTGTACAAATATGCATCTTGTGATAAGAGAAACAAAGAAAAAGTTGTGTCATTAGTCTTGGCACAATATCATACAGAAATATAAATATCCTTAGAGCATAAAATATATTTATGTTCAAAGACTATTCTACAATTGCTTGACTATTTCTACTAAACGGATATGTCGGTTCACAACGGCAACACAATTAAAATGTCAGTTGATCCGTATTCCGTTGCTAGCTTCATTGTGATCATTTACAACCCGTAGTAGATGTCAAAAGTAAATAAAAAATAATGTAAATGAATTAATAATTTTATAGAAATATGTTTCTATTCAAACATTGTAAAGTCTGCACGTGAATTTATTGTATCTTTATTTTTTTACCTTTCTTAACGGTATTTAGTAGTGTCGTTTACAAACTTACAAAAATGAGCGAGTGATCGCGAATATTCACCTCTTATAATGCACAATTTACTTCTAGTGGCGATTTTTCGTGATTTTCTCGTGGTTAATGTACAAGATAACGTACTGAATATCATTTAGTGTTCATATAATATTTTGAGTCGTCGCAACCGAGGCAAGTTGGACCGGGGCGTAACCACCGTATTCTCGTGAAAAGGCTATTGAAAATGATATTTTTTTAGCTTTTTCTGAAACGTAGTGCTGTGTATTTGTTTCAAACATGGCAGAGGACGAAGTGCTGTTCGACGACGTTTACGAATTATGTGAAATTATTGGCAAGTAAGTATAGAAAATATTGTAATACGTTATCACTTAACCAGAAGTTCCCGTAAGTTACTATGTTTCCCGATATGAGTTTCAAAAGCTTATAAAAAAGAATAATTACATAAAAATTCCGAGTTAGTATTCTGTTTGCAAATTGATACAAAAATCTAATAAGATTCAAATTACTTTTTTGATCTAAAACTACAATTTGGAATCTAGCAGAAGTTGTTTTTTATTTACCAATAAGAAAAAAAATCATCAATAAGTAAATCATGTACCATCCTTCACAAAACCTGTTATACATGATAGATTCTTATTAGCCAATTAATAGACTGCTTAATGAAAGATAGATTATCAAAGTCCAAAATTTTCCTTGTAACAGGCATCAAAAATCCTACTTATTAGTCTAAATCTCTGTCTAAGACAATTAACTGAGGCTAGAATTTATAAAGAGTTTAGGGCTTAGATCCTAGGATGTAATATTACGTTTAATACTCATAAGACAATTACACACAGGCCTATCTTGAGAGAGGCAGAGCTCGAGTTAATCTCGTAAAAAAAACGTATAGGTCTTTAAATACAATATAGATAATTTTATAGCCAGATAGAGCAAGCATTCATTCTCATCACAGAGACTTATCCCAGGTTAGATTGTAAACCACAATCTCCAGCGTCACCATTAGATTCACCGACCGAAATATAAACAAATTAGTCAAACATTGATTTATGGAAAATGTAATTGTACAATGTTTACGATTTAGTAGGATTTTTGTACACTACAGATCACACTCAAATAGAACTCGGAAGTCATTAAGGTGACCACTAAGATACCCATTAAGAGTGTTTGGTTTCATTAGCATATTAGCGGACATAAAGAGGAGTAACAATGGTTGGTTCTTTAGGTTTTTTTCCTACAAGACCTCAGTCATAAGTTTATATGTGTATCAATGTGCTCTCGAACATCATATATTAACTTCAACAGTTCCTTTATCACATGGGACTCGAGGAGTAGGGTTAAGTATGCACTAAGAATCTAGGGGTTACTGTAGAGATCAGTGCCTAGCGGTAGACGACAAAATTAAGCCGTAGCAATTACTGCATGTGCTTCTCAACTAGCCAAATATTCACCGTTAAATAGGTCGGTATATTGTGTAAAGTGCCGTGGAGTAATGAAACCGTTCAATAAAATAAGGACACCCTATATGCACAGAGTGACAACTGGCCATAGCACGAAGCTTCAAGGTACTGCAAACATCGCAATAAGTTCAGTAGTGTACAGCTATAATTGTATCAGCATCTTTACATTTTTACGTTATTCCAACCTACTTGATAATACCGCTGTTGGCGATAAGCGTCTCATAATTAATAGGTATTTACAAATCCATAATCCATAACATTGGCCAAGGTGCAGGTTGGTTGACTTCACGCATATTAAACATCAATATTAATTTATTCATTCTTTATTGTGTACATCTTTAAAGTATAAGGTAACAAAGACCGAACGCAATGACTAATGGTATTTTCCATGAGGTAACATTGATGATAGTGGAATTCCCGATATGGAAAATATTATGATGCTTAGGCTATTTTGTTTAAAAATGGAACCAAAATCAAAGCCGCTTTTCAGGATTTTCCAACTCAGATCTTTCGAGTGGGACGAGTATACATATAGGATAATTTTTATATATCCACAAAAAAATCTTTTACTCAGAAATATACACATATAAGCATCTGTTTTTATTCTGCCAAATACCCAGTATTAAAAAATTGTGTAGTTCCAGTTCAAATGATCCAACAGTGAATTGTCCCCTAATTTGGGTGATATATTGTATTACGTAACATCACGCCTGTAATCCCCTAAGGGGTAGGCAGAGGAGAGTAGTACACACACAATGGAATAGGTGGTGAGCCTATTGCCATGCACCGGGCACACGTCCAGACTCTGAGTCATTGCTAGAAATTCTAAATTAGAAAAATCCAGAACCCAGGACCTCCCGATCGGCAGTCGCGCTAGCAACCGCCCGACCAACGAGGTAGTCAAACATACATATATATCGTACGTATGTATGCATGTTTATCAGCTGTCCGGTTACCGTAACACAGGCATTGAATAGCCCAATTTGGAATCGTATTGCGGCGTGTGGGATTGTCCCCAGTTATTATATTATAATTATCGCCGTTTCCATGTGGAATTGTCCCCGCTTATTGTTATTATTACCGGATTCCATGAGACTACACGCTGACGTAAAGGTACTTTCGAACCCGGTTTTGGCGTTAATACAGTGAGATGAACACAATAGCACCGCGTAATGGTGGGGGCTGTTTGCGCGGTTTTTTGTCCGGAAGACAGGCAGCGGGAGACCGCTCTTTGTTTACAACTGTAAACGGAATGCAATTGAGCTCGGCACAATGCGCCGGCTCGGCCACTCGTGACATAATGTCCCCGCTGAGAAATGGGGGCCGCTGTGAAAGGTGCCTTACATCGGGTTGGTTATAACTAAAATTTAAACATCACTCGCTATAACGGTGAAGGAAAACATCGCGAGGAAACCTTCACACCTTAGATCTGTTATAAAGTATATAGTATTTTCTGAGGTGTGCGATACCCCCAATCCGCAATTGGCCAGGGTGGTAGACTACGGCCTAAAGCCCTCTCACTATGAAAGGAGACCCAGTCCTGCAGTGGACCAATAGGAGGGTCGAAAAAAATATATACAATACAAACGGTAATATCAGTGACTTTGGGGAGCATTTTAATTTCCTAGGATACGCTTATTGCAAAAGACACTATTCCACGCGGACTAAGTCGCGTGCAAAAACTAGTATTATATAGGTACTTAGCGGCCATTTTGCTGAAGGAATCAAATGTCAAATGAATCGGGGAGAATTTCGGCACTGATGATTCGGGCGAATGCATTTGTGGTTCTCGCATAGATCAGCACAGTGAGAGGTTACGGTTTTAACCGATGTCGAAAAAAGCAGAAGGATTTGGAAATTATTTGTTTCGTTGGGAGTATACACTTACCGTTTGGTCCCATTTGAGTAACAAAATACCGCCTTTAAGAGTGAAAAATCAGGGGATGAAATTTCATATTAGACTTATAATTGAGTAATTATATTAAAGAAATGCCAACATTAGAAATACTAATTCTGAAGGACCAATCTCGTGTCGAAATCATGTCTAACCAGTACCAGATTTTTTCCTTAAAATCCATCTAAAAATATCTTAAAAATTAACAAAATTATATATTATATGAATTAACAATAGCAAAGATCAACATAATATGAATTAACTAGCTGTGCCCGCGACTTCGTACGCGTTGAATGGTGACTTTGAGCAGAAATTTAATTTTTTAGAATAGATACCATTATTACGCACATTTGGAACCCAATTCTTCAAACGTGTCAAAGAACTTCATACGTAGTAGCTCCAATCTTTAATTTCAGTTCAATCAGTCGAAAATCTAAGAAGATTTATACAAACTTTCATCCCCTATTTTATCCCTTTGGGGGTGAGATACATCAAAATCCTTTCTTAAGGGATGCCTACGTCGTAACATCTACCTGCATGCCAAATTTCAGCCCGATCAGTCCAGTGGTTCGGGCTGTGCGTCGATAGATCACCATGTCAGTCAAGTCACCTTCGAGTTATATATATCTAGATAAGTATAACGTGAACAGTAAATTCTGATAAAATAGAAATGGTATACGAATAAAAAATACATACACACCTCCTTGCACAGTTCTCCGTAGCGCAGCGCCAGCGCGCCGCGCGTGCCCAGCGGGTTGCCGGGGTTCACCTCGTACAGGTGCATCCCCGAGTTGAAGTACTGCGTGAGCGGGCCCGTGTTCCACACCTGCGTACGAGACGCGGTCGCTACGTTGTAGTGCGTACTTTGACGTGAAACCGGGTCGGTAAATATTGTGATGAAAAGTGAGCGTGTGTAGAGCGAGCGAGGGCGGCGTATACTGACACACTGCAGCGCGGCGTTCATGAAGCAGGTGTTGCCCAGGTTGTGCAGGCCGGTGGCGCCGGGCAGGTCGGGCGCCGTCAGCGTCTCGCGGCGCTCCGCCACGCGGCCCAGCCCGCCGCTGCGCACCACGCGTCGTTTAAGCGGATATCGACATGTCGGCGGGTTAGCGATCGTTCGTTATATGTATAGTAATTTTTTTATGTATTTCTGTGACACTAAACAAAATGTTTTTCTTTGCGGGGTCCTCCCGCGTTAATACACGTATTGGGAAAAGTTAGGGTCAGACTTCTACACGATGGATATTTCTAAAACACGTCTATTAAGATACTACGTTTAGATTTAAATATCCTTTAGCCTTCGCGCCAACCTCAACGCCCCGATCTCCTCCGGCCACGTGAGGTCCGGGTTACGCAGCTCCAGCAATATTTTGGAACGTCTGTCCAGTCGCAGCGCCTGCAACGTGGGCCTCTCGTCGTCCAGCAGCAGCGCCCCGCCGTCGCCGCCGAGGGACCACAGCCGGACGTCCTCGCGAGCCAGGCCCAGCGCTTGACAGAGGAACTCCGTCACCTGAAATCGAACGCGTACTATCAACTACGTGCAGCTCCTTACTGCCGCGTAGCAGATACAAAACGACGCGAGCGAGCGGCGGATGGCGCGGGAGCCGCGGGCGGGGCGACGCGTAGAAGTGCGCGACCTGCTTGACGGTGGCGAGCCGCGAGAAAGCGGCCGTGTAGGCCAGCTGGCGCTCGGGCGGCGCGGGGGGCGCGGGGGTGACCGCGCCGCCGTACAGCGCCGCACCCGCCGCCGCGCTCGCCGCGCCCAGCGCCCCTGCAACCGAGCGCCGCGATCGGTTACAGGCTCGTTTCATTCGTATAATAATTTAAAACACA